>CM076575.1:779224119-779446213 GCA_034641835.2 Pinus albicaulis | reverse complement strand
CCAAGTGCCTTTGTGCCGTAAAGAATCCCTTCTTTCCCTTAAGGCCCATTCAAGCGAGGAGACCATTGTTACGAGACTCTGGAGAGGTTTCCCTTTCCTTGGCGAGCTTTGCGAGACGTGGACGACCGGAGACCCGTTCGAAGGAAGCTGCGACGTCAGAACTTGGTTGTAATTTCTATTCGTTTATCATTTTAATAGATGACTATGATTATGGTTCCACTCCTTTTTCCATCATGTTAATGCGAGTAATATCTTTTCTGACCGATGTTTAGTTACGTATGCTGGTTCCTATGCATGTATCTGTTCGTTTCTTCTGTGTGCAGGTGTTCATCCACGGAGATCGTAGAAGGATTGTGATCTGCCAGGGCTGAAGGACGGGGACATCTTCTTCTTCAGATCTAGCGTTGGAATCCAGGTAGGCTCTTATCCCAAGTCTTTCATTTCGTAACTAGGAGCTTGCGTCATAGCATTGTTTGTTTGTTGCTAGACCCCTGCTGAACTAGTAGGGATCGCCTCTGTCCGCAGAGGGGATTTACCTCCTCAACAAATTGGCGACTCCACTGGGGATCGTCCGGTTTTCCTTGTCCCATTTATGATTGGTTCGCTTTCATTGTTTCTCCTTGCTTGATGAACCTTCTGGGTTGGATTCTTTCATTATTTTAGCCTCTTGGTTTGCTTAGCTTGTATTGGTCTACTTTTAGAATAGCTTATTTTTTAATTTTTATTGAAGAACTCGACTGGCGCGGGTTTTAACCCGACAGTTGCGCCACTTGGCGCTTGTTGCATTTGTCTGTCTCGCGCCACTCGGCCTCTGGCGCTAGTTTCAAGGCCACAGTCGCGCCACCCCTGTGACTTTTTTGAGTTTCTTCATTTTTTGGCTTTCTGAGCTTGACCAGTACTTTGCTTCTTGATTTCCTGATTGTCTGAGTGTGTTGGAGTCTTGCTTGACTGGAATTCACTGCTATCCTTTGGTTGTTTGCCTCTGTCTATCGATTTCACGATTTGAGCCCTAGGGCATCTAGTGGCATAGTGAATCGAGCCCTCCTTGGGAGTTTTGGTGTCTTGATTGTCCCGTCAACTTGTTGATTGATTCTCCATGCTCTCTTAACAGTCTTTGATCGTTTTGCTGCGTCTTTTGAGTGATTGTTCATTCCTTCATTCAGAATTCGTTTGCCTTTGCTGTGGACCTAGATCACACGGTCCATCGGAAGTTTTCAAGTCTTTCTTTGCTTTGAGGGACTTTGGGTCGATTTAGAGATTTGGTTGCTTGCTTCGTTGAGTGAATGTTGTTTGCTTCGCTCTCTTAGATATCATTTCTCAAATTGTTCCTTGTGTTTTCAGTGCACATTAGCCATTAAACATTGAAAATCAAAAAATAATCTCTTTTGCTTTTGTTAAATTAGTGCAAATTGTGATATTTTCCATATTGCTAGTGATTAGTGTTTGGATGAAAAGTGTGCAATTTCATTAGTTGCATTAGAGACATTCTTGTTTGTATTCCGTTCATTTCGTTTGTATAAAAGCTCTCAACTCTCATTTAACTAGTTTTCATCGAACGAAATGTTGCATCGTGGCATATAGCTTGCCTTTAGGAGACACTACATACGATAAGGCCTGGAAATTGAAACTTAATTGAAGATCAACTGTAAAATTCATTCAATTAACCTAAGGCAACATTGGAACTTAACGCAACATATTTAAAAGGTCTAGGCTAGAGACGTGTTCCGGCGTCGTTAAACCTAGCAGCTGTCGTTCGCCTGTTGGCTTTAGACAGCGCTAGTACGGACTTGCGCTCCCCGTACCGTCGCGTATATAAAGGGAGACCCCTATAGGTTTTCAATCCTTTATCCACAGGAAGCCGAGTTTGCCGCCCTATACCCGTGATACACCGAACACAGCATTCGGGGAGACTACCTGCACGTACGGAAAGTCCTTGGTCGATTTCTGTTTCATTTTTGAAACCAAGGTGTATATTGCAGTTCACGGATATTTGGTACACCCTTTGTGCCTAGTTTTTCCCGAGCAGTCATTTGGTCTTTTCTGACTCCCTAAACTTGAAAAGACCGTCAAGCGCTTGTCCTTTCACGCTTGTATCAACTCTGAAAGAGATAGAGTCATCTTTTTATCGTTTCTCGACTCTTAAAACATGAGACGGTAGAATTTTTTTATTTTCCAATGTGGTAAAATCAATCTCCCACGATTACACACCCGTTTAGATATTGCTTGTGACTGTTTGATCGTGTGTCTTAACTCGTTTTCAGCCCGTGTGTGTGTGTGCTCTCTTTTTCTAGTCTTTTGTCACGGTGGCGGAACCCTCGGTTTCGTCTACTGGTAGTCCTTACACGGACGATTCTTCAGAGGCTTCGGAGCCTTCTGTTGAACCACAGCAGCCTGTTGTTTCCGAGTTCCCTGACGGGAGACCGGTCCTCGCCGAGCAACCCTTTGGAGAGCCAGTTGAGTTCCACTGGCCCTTTTCGGACCCTGTGTCTGAATTGAGATTAGGAGCTGATTTCCTTTCTCTCACATCGGGTTCACCGTTTATTGCTGCTGTTTTTCCTCCTAGTCCTCTCCGTCTTCTGCGTGATTTAGCGGCAGGATCAACCATGAGTGATTCTGGTGAGGAAATTCCCGGGTCTGATGACTATCAGCGCATCCCTCGTAGATTGTTCGAGGGAGACGAGTCTGAGCTGGCTACCACATCGTCAGCTGGTCCTTCTTTGCCACAGGGATATAGATCTCTGGGTCAGATTATTTCAGCTGCTGCCTCTATGGAAATATCATCTCCTGCTTCGAGGCCAGCTGCCACTACACCCGGGGTGTCTCCTTCGACGCCCGTCACTTCTGTTCCCGTGCGACCCACTGTTTGTGTGGCTGCCTCTTCTGCTGTTTCCTCAGCATCTGCTTCTAGATCTGGGCCAACTCCAGAGGACATTTATCTAGCTACTGTTATACCGGAGAATATCTCTCCGGAGGAGTATCGGTTGTTTCTACAACAGCCGAACGCCGGAGCTGGACAGCTCCCCCAAGATCCTTACCGATCTTTCTTTTCGCACTATGCACAAGACGGCACTCCCGTGTATGGTTTTCCGGGTCAGCTTGACGAGCATGGAGACATTTTGCGTCTTCCTGCTCCTGAGGCTTATCTTTATGTTCAAGGTTTACCGTACAACCAGGCTCAGAACCTGCAGGCACAGCCTTTTCAAGGCCAACCTGCAGGCCAACCTGGCTATCAGTACGACCCGCAGGGACAGCCCAATCAAGGCTACCCTGCGGGCCAGCAAGGGCCATTCTATAATCCGCAAGGATCGTATTATAACCCTGCTGGTCAACCTGCTCAGCCTCAGCCGGGGTATCAACAGGGACCGGCCTATGGTCATGGGGGGCAAATCCAGCCTTCTTTACCGATGCAACCGCATTATCCTGTTGTCTCTAACGTTGCATATCAGCCAGGACCACTTTATGGTTCTGCTTCAGGTCAAACTGGTTTCCAGCAAGCACCTGGTCCTGTTCCACCACCAGGCCAACCGGGTCATCCGGTACAACCTGGTGTCCCGCCTCCAGGCCAACCGGCTTATTCGGTGCAACCCGGGGCTCCTTACAACTAAAGCCAGCTCACAACCGCCGCCGTTTATCCGGCTAAGTTGTGATCTTCAGACCGCCTTCTATTCACCTTTCGTTCATCTCAGGTCCGCCCTCACTCTCGGTCAACTCGTTCATCTGCAGCTCTCTCATTCCGTTCACTCGCTTGAATGGGCCTACCACTGCCGTATCCGAATCAACACCGCGCCCACGGCATCGTGCTCCGGCAGGTCTCCACTTATCGTCACTACTCATCCCTCGTAGTGGTGGTTATTATCCTCATGGTCAATCTCAACCGAACTATAACCACTCTGGAGGCTCTCAGTATCATCCTCCTCCACCCGGTTCTAACTATGCTGAGCAGCCAAATCCAAACGCTGCTTATACGGGGCAGACGCCTAATCAGGGCCCGAACCCTGGTTATCAGGCCCCACACAATGGTTACCAGCAACCAAATCAGTCTGGCTATATGAATTATGCCCCTCACGGTCAGAATCCTACGGGACAGAACCCATGGGGGCAGGGATATTCACAACCATCGTGGAGCATGGGAACCAGACCTTATTCTGGGACTGGCATGGGAATTAACCCTCCATTTCCGTTCCTGGCTACCTTGGATCTACCAGACGTTTCGAAGTTGACCAATGATCCGATTGCTCATAATCCATATTGGCCCCCGGTTCCGACCAAGATACCAGGTGACTGTCCCAAGTTTGAGGGCAAATCTGGAGAAGACCCCCAGGCGCATGTGATGACGTATCACCTCTGGTGTTCGTCTAACTCTTAGACTGACGATTCGGTTCGTTTGCGTCTTTTCCAGCGTACGTTAACAAGAGCTGCTGCTAAGTGGTACATAGAGCTATCCCGTGGTATTTTTCAGGATTTCAACTCGTTAGCTATGGCTTTCCTCACGCATTTCCAGTTACCAGTCCGGTATGAGACTGGGACGCACCTCCTGTCTTCCCTAAAGCAGGACTCGGCCACTCACATCTCGGATCACATCCATGAGTGGCGGCGCTGTCGTCGACTGATCAAGTTTCACATACCTGATCAGATTTTGACTCACTGGTTCACCACCTCCTTTGTGAACAAAATCGCTCAGGATATCGCGATGGGAGCGTGTGTGACGGAGGAACAAGCTATCGCGCGTGCCCAGTACTTGGATCTGGTTTATTCGCAATCTGGCACGCTTTATGACATCCTGCCTGATGCACCACGGCCCGGAGCCAAAAAGACCCAACCCACCCCTTCCGTGGATGGTGTCATTGGTTCCGTTTCTCAAAATTCGAAGAAGTCTTCGAATGGGAAGCAGAAGGCTAATTCTTCCAACAATACCTCTGCTAATCCCGCCTCATCCGATTCTGGTAAAACCGCGGAGGTAAATGCCGTTCAGGCCAATCCTACGGACAAATCCTCCAAAGGGAAGAAGAAGGGCAAAGGCAAATCAAAATCTAATGCCCCAAAACCGGAATCTAAATCTCGGTCTGAGGATGGCTCACAACGTAAGCCAAAATTTCCTTGCCTCATCTGTGAAGGTGACCATTACACTAAGGATTGTCCAAGACGATCCGAAGTCAGTCAACTTCTTAAAGGCTCAAAGGGAACTCCAGCTGTTTTAAAAGAGCCATTTCCATCTCAGCAGACCCAGATGGTCGAACAAGGTTCATCATCTGTACCGTTTGGGTCTCAAGTTTTCATGGTGAAGACTAATGCACCTATCACTATCGCTACGAGGTCCAAGGATTACAATAATCAGCAGCAGGCACCCGGGAAGGCAGTGGCGGATGGACCGCCTCCCGCATCTGCTTCTGGTTCATTGGAAATTGAGAAGCCGACTCTCGAATCCGTTGTGAAGCCACCGCCCAAGGGTGTTCTTCGGAGATCCTCTTATAATCCAAATGCTCGTGCCGCTCAACATTATAGCATCGTTGAGGATCTGGCACAGGCGCCATGTGCCATGTCTGCACTTGAGGTTCTTCAAATTTGTCCTTCACAACGGAAGGCTTTGCTGTCCGCCATCGGTGGTATTGACCCCGCCGACTCGAGCCTTCTCACCTTTGATCTGGAGAATTTTACTCCCCGGCTTCCACATCAAATCGCTTTGGTTATTCAAGTCGGGATTAACGGTCTGAACGTTCACAGAGCCGTCGTAGATGAAGGTGCATCTACTTGTGTTATGTCCTCCGCCTGTTGGAAAGCCATCGGCTCTCCAACCTTATCGTCATCTCCCAATGCCCTTGAGGCATTTGATGGCCGGGAATCTAAACCCCTGGGAGTTCTCGAGAGTCTGGCGATTACATTACAAGAAAAAACTGTCAACGTGGAAGTAGAAGTGGTTGACGCTAAACTCAACTACAATATACTTCTTGGCCGCAGCTGGACCCATGCCATGCTCTGCGTGCCGTCTACTGTCTTTCGATTCATCAAGTTCCCTCACGAGGGCCAGATTGTCACGGTAGACCAGTTGTCATTTTTTACCTCTAGCTCCGAGAACAACGTGCCGTATGTGGATCAAATTCCGAATCCCCCAGACAGCATAGGACCTGGTCTTTTCAAAGACCCAGTCCTCATGGGTATTTTCCCTGCGCCGCCACCGAATACCGCTCAAGTCAACATGTTGTCCAGGACTGATGACCCCTGGCTGATTCCTACACCTGAGTAGGTATATGAGTTTGGAGAGTCCATGCCTTTAACGCCAGTAGAGATCAGCTACTGTGAGATTGTTGCTGCATCGGACCCTCCACCTCCTCAGCATGCTCCAATGAGCATGGCTCTTGACGTCTACTCACAATCCCCCTGGCTTGGTCAGGCTGATTCGCCTGATCCTCTTAGAGAGATTTTTCCCTCAGATGAGGCTATCATTGAAACCATGTCTCTGGAGGAGCTACCCTGGGGCGATGGGCATCATCGTTCCTCGTTTATGCCTAGCTTGGGGGAAATGACTGACTGTCTAGAGCGCTATGCTACTCAGGTTCCTTCCCCTCCTCTTCAAACACCGATCTTGACGCATGAGGTCTTTTCGGAAGGCAATCTGAGTAACATTACTCAAATGATTCCTATCAACATCTCTGTTAAACCAGGGATTGTTGAGAACATTCATGTGGGTGTGACCTGTTCTCCTGAAGAGATCCAGGTCTATACGGAACTTTTCAAAGAGTTCAGAGATGTTTTTGCATGGTCCTACGAGGAAATGCCGGGAATTGATCCTAGTATTGTCGTACACGAGATTCCAACCTATCCGGGTGCGAAACCCGTGCGCCAACGCTTGCGTCCCATGCATCCTCGAAAAGCCGCCGCTATCAAGGCAGAGGTTGAAAAACTTCTGAACGCGGGGTTTATTTATCCTATCCCCCTTACAGAATGGGTGTCCAATATCGTCCCTGTCGATAAAAAACAGGGTACCATTCGAGTCTGTGTAGATTATCGCGACATCAATCGCGCCTGTCCTAAGGACAATTATCCCACTCCGTTTATCGATCAGATTATCGACGATTGCGCCGGAAGTGAGATCTACTCCTTAATGGACGGTTTCTCAGGTTACAACCAGATTAACATTGCACCTGAGGATCAACATAAGACCACATTCATCTGTCCGTGGGGCACTTTTGCATATAAAAAACTCCCGTTCGGCTTAAAGAACGCTGGCGCCACGTTTCAACGTGCCATGTCATATGCTTTTCATGATATCCGCCATATTGTCCAGCCTTATCTGGACGACTTGCCTGCCCATTCGGGTAAGCGAGAGGATCATCCGGAACATCTTCGCCAGATATTTCTTCGTTGCAGACGCTACAATATTAGGCTGAATCCTCATAAGTGCGTCTTCTGCGTCGACTCTGGCCGTCTTTTAGGCTTTATAGTCTCGAAAGACGGAATTCGCCTCGACCCTCCGAAGGTTGAGGCCATTATAAATCTCCCGTCACCCTCCTCCCTTTATCAGTTGCAGAGTCTACAAGGGAAAGCGAATTTTCTTAGACGCTTCATCCCGAATTACGCCGAGGTGGCCAAAGGATTCACTCGTTTGTTAAAGCAGAATGTTCCCTTTCATTGGGACGAAATCGCTCAAGAATCCTTTGAGAAGCTGAAGACATTGTTAGTCAATGCTCCGTTGCTTCGTCCTCCGGACTACCACCACGACTTTACTTTGTATCTAGCCGCCGCATTAAGCACCATCGCCATGGTCTTGGTGCAGGATGACGAGAACGGTGATGAACATGTTGTTTATTACCTTTCTCGGAACCTTCTCGACCCGGAAACGCGTTATGCACATGTTGAGAAGTTGGCCTTAGCAGCCGTACACGCTGTACAGCGCTTCCGCCATTACATCCTTTTGTGCACGATCACAGTGGTTTCAGACTGCAACCCCATGACATATATTCTTTCCAGACAATTGCTGGGGGGCAAGTACTCCAAATGGATTGTCATCCTGCAGGAGTTTGATTTGGAGTTCACCACTGCCAAGTCAACTAAATCACCGGTCTTCGCGGATTTGATTTGTTCTCTCCCGACAGACTCTCTTCCTGAACACACTGAAGATCATATTCCAGACGAAACGTTGTTTCTTATCGATACTCGTGATCCTTGGTACGGGGACATCATAGTGTATCTTCAGACCGCGACATTCCGGTCTGAGTTGGATAAAGCTGCACGCCGTCGGATTCGGCACCAGTCCCAACCCTACCGCATAGTGGGAGATACTCTATATCGTATTGGAGTAGATTCGGTGCTCCGACGATGCCTTACCTTGGACGAGGCTGAGAAAGTCTTGAATGACTGCCACAGTGGCGCCTGTGGTGGACACATGTCCGGATATGCCACTGCCCAAAAGATTCTGAGGGCAGGTTACTTCTGGCCTTCTATATTCAAGGATTGCATCACTGCAGTCCGAAAATGCCATCCGTGCCAGATTTTTCAGCGCAAGATGCGCGCGCCGCCTTTGCCATTGCATCCCGTTATTACCGTCGGCCCTTTCGCGAAATGGGGCGTAGATTTTATGACGTGTAACCCTCACTCGGCCGGGGGGCATGCGTATATCATCGTCGCCGTCGACTACTTCACTAAGTGGGCCGAGGCGATGCCTACACTTGCTGCTGACGGAAGAACGGCTGCTTCATTTTTATTCAACCATGTTATTGCACGATTCGGGGTTCCTCAAGCTATCGTCACTGATCACGGTACTCATTTTCGTGATTACATGATGGCGGAGCTGACAGCTGCGTTGGGCCTGTGTCACGACAGCTCAACGCCATACTACCCTCAAGCGAACGGTCAGGTTGAAGCGGTGAACAAGGTTTTGGTCACTATGCTTCAACGAACAGTTGGGATTCATAAATCCAATTGGCATCTCCAACTGTTCTCAGCTCTCTGGGCGTACCGAACATCTGCTAGAAGTGCAACCGGATTCACACCATTCCAACTGGTGTACGGTCTGGAAGCTACTTTGCCGGTTGAATGCGAAATTCCTTCGCTTAAGTTAGCTGTGGAGCTCTTACCGGATACTTCTCCTGAGGAAGAGCGTCTTCTGTATCTTGAACGGTTGGATGAAACCCGTCGTCTAGCTGCTTTTATCATCGAAGCACAAAAGAAGAGGGTCAAATCTCATTTTGATCAATCTGTTTCTCCCCGTTCTTTCATTGAAGGAGACCTAGTCCTCTTGTACGATCAGGCACATGATAAGCTTGGTGCCGGTAAACTCCAGCCCATGTGGCACGGTCCCTATATAGTAAAACGTGTTTTGAAAAATGGGGCCTACGAGCTTATAGACTACGAAGGAGTTCCATTGGCGCAGCCCAGAAATGGGCTGTACCTTAAGAAGTACTACGCCTGAAATGATTTTTTGGTGTGGTGTGTGTACATAGGTGTGTGATTGTCATTTGTGTGCATGGTGTGGTGTGCTTTGTAAACATCTTTCTGCTGATCGGGTCTTCCTGGTTGTGCAGATGTCTATTCATCCATTCGTTGGTTTCGCGGATGGTGCCTCCCGCAGTACCAGGAATCTGTCTTCCGCAGCCTGGGTAATCTACGATCCTGCTGGTGAGTTGATTGACCTGCAAGGTGTGTGTTTAGGACGTACCACGAACAATATCGCGGAATATAGCGCCGTGTTGGAATTATTAACCGAGGCAATAAACCTTGGTATCCGTGAATTGCTCGTGTACCTAGATTCACAACTTGTAGTGTTGCAGCTGAACGGGCACTATTCGGTAAGAAACCCGTCCATTTTACGATTGTATTTGCGTATTCGATTACTGGAAAGGAATTTTGAATATATTACATATCATCATATACCCATGCATTTGAATACGTTAGCAGATGCAGTAGCAAATTTGGTGTTAGATAGACATTTGCGCAATTTATAAATCATCATCACATGTAAAGAAGACTCATCCAGAAATAGATATGCATATATATAGATATCGAAATGTTTACATAGAAGTGTGTCACATAAAAATATATACATAAGTGTCTTAATACATCCGGAGACACTGTGTCTCTCAAAAAATGGTGTGGCTAAATCCTAGAGACTAATCAGCATGGTGCTCATGATAGCACGTTACTGCACGCACTAGCCGCCTCAGGATTCGGTGGAGCCGGTTTGGGACTCCCACCGTATGGCGCTGGTACTCCATCGGTACATCTAACAGTCGGGCATAGTCTGGGATCCCATGGACAATCCCCTCAAGGTTCTGAACCAGTGCCTCTCCTCCGGTACCTTCCCCCTGGATCTCAGGGGCGAGTTGTGTCCTCCGGAAGATAGGAGACATCCCGGCTGGTCTCTCAGGTCCTACATCTGCATGCATATATAATTGTGTTAAGACAAGTGTGTATTAACACAAAAAAAAAAACATATAAGCATAAAATCAAAAATATGAGGTCTTACCCAGCTCTTCGTCCCAGTCATCTCCTTCTGGTAGCGGGAGATCTCGGTCCCCTGTAAAGTCAGTTCCCGCATAGGGCCAATCTTCCACAACAATCAGTTGGCGCCGTAACCACCTGAAGAACTCGGGCTTCCAGGACATCTGTTGCCCGCCTCCAGATCTGGGCATCAGTGCTGCCCAGCGAGCCATTCTCGGCTCTCGTGGTACTGGACTCGCCACAGGGGCCTCTTGGCCCTGGAAGGTTGGTATGCGTTCCATAATGAACGACACCAAGATGGAACCATACCCAAACTGCTTCAGTTTGCCCTTTTTGCACTTTGTGAGCTGCCTTTTCATGTTAATGGTGACAGCTGTTGCCCAGTCATACAGTCGGGGACCCATGCATTCTGAGGCTAGTAAGAGTTGAGTCTTTGTAGCCTCGTGCGGTGCCTGCGATCCAGCAGCCCGCGTAATGGTGTGGAGTACAACTCTCAGTGCTAGGTCGGGGATGGTCGAGATGTATACCTTCTTACTCCCTGTTCCTGTTTGTGCCCCACGGCACACCCGCGCCATTACTTCTTCCATCTTCTCCCCTGATGGTCTGCTCCCAGTCAGTACAGGGATTGGACCCCTGCGGGATAATCCAGTAACAAAGTAAATGTCGGTGACCTCCAATTCCAACACCTGGTCTCGTATTATGAATACCTGGTCATTTTCATCCCAGAGGTTGATCAAATATTGGAGGAGCTCAGGCTGAGCTCGTAAGCATGGCGTGAGGAAGAATTTCTTTAAGCCACAGTCCCTTAGAGCATTCATGCAATTCTGGTTTTGCATGGCCTCTTCGTCCTCATCTCCGTGTTCCCGTTCCTTCCATTCGATTGCCATTCTGACTGTTTATCTGCATTCACATGGTCCAAAACCCCTTATTAGATCTTCTGTGAGCCTCAAAATTCAAGAAATTTGGCATAAGTAGTGGGATTTTAGGCGGAAATTTGGGTTCCGCCGCTGGCGCGACTGTTTTGCTGACAGTCGCGCCATGTGGCGCGGGCCCTTTGGTAAACAAAGCTCAGTGGCGCGGGTCCGTGCCCGATACCCGCGCCACTTAGCCCGGCCCTAAAATTTCAAAGGTGCCCTTACAGAGCTGATTTCTAAGGGGAAATCATTAAAAATGCATGGAAAGAAAGAGAAAAGGAGCGCCTCTTACCTGTCACAGACGAGACGCTGAATGGTTGCCTGGATTGGTCGCAATCGCCGTCAGAAGATTCTGCTCCAAATGGACCACTGCTACTCTCCACAAGTGACAGGTTTTTGCGACTTAGAAGGTGGAAACGAGTTGTATTTTATACTTTTTCGGACTCGGTAAATACACGAAAAAGTCACTCCGGAGTCATCTTTCAGCTCTTTTCTGACTCTCTAAATATGAAAAGATCGCCGAGGCCCTTGTCGTTTCGATCTCGTTAAAATGGACGCGAATCGACATTCACCCAGTATAAGTTTAACCCTTTTTCGGGCTGGGCTGGATCGATTACGAAAAAGGAATACCCTAGCCTATCGCGACTAGGAGGTTTTCCCGGATATTGTTTTCTACCTTTTCGGATCTGGGGAACTATTTACGAAAAGGGACCTGTGGAGTTTTCTTTTCCGCTGTCTTTTCAAAATCTCTAAACATGAAAAGACGCCGAGTTCTTCCTTTGTCAGACTCGTTAAACCCTGATGACATTGGATTTCGTCGAAATGACGTTCTCCGAGTTTCTCCTTCCTAGGACTCGTTAAATGCACTAGGATGGATTTGCCCGAAGGGCGGACTTATATCACAAGCATATGCTATCCCCTTCAAGCTTGTTATCAAAATAATTGGGGTACTCGCCAGAAATGGTGGGGGAAAATGGAACCATCGTCGTTGTCGTCGGCAGTATGTCGCTCTTGAACATGGCACTTGTCTGCATTCGTGTCGGGTTGGGGACATCTCATCTCGTTGCTTCACTTTGCTTCCATGGGTTTGGGTAATCTCTTTGGACCTCTCATCTGTTCACTGCCTCGTCGCCATGACCTTTGATCTGTTGATGTCAAATACTGCCAAGTCCATTGTCGTGCCGTTTATATGTTCAAGAGAAGTTGGCCTCTGCGAATATCAACCTTCCTCTGCTTCTCATATGATCCTGATTCACAACAAAACATTATGTTCCTCTGTCTCGTGTCGATGATGTGGGAATCATTATGGCCCACCTTCGATCAAGGTCACTTCCCGTCGACTTCAACTCATTATCCAGGAAGTTGGTCTAGAGACTCCTGATGGTACCTTGGAGCCTGCATGCCTCAATGGCAGGTTCGTCGCATTCGACGTGAAGTTTACATCATTCCGATCTGGATGACTTGCTGGGTGTTCGACGTCGCCCATTTATCCACACGCCGTAGATTACTCATAGTACCTCGAGGACCATCGCCATTATTGGTGAGCTCGTCTCGTTAATGTGCCTTCATCATTGGCTGGTAATCAGACGATGTTCTTGCATGTTCGACATCAGCTCACATATTCACATGCTTGAACTTGTACTTTGTTTGGGTCGAGATGGAGCGCAAGACCCTGGATTGTGTCTGTTGTAATCCAGGCTGCGATTGTGGATTATTATCATTATGTACATGACTCACTGATTGGATGGCTGCGACCATACCTGAGTCTATTTATTTGATCTTAGTTGGATGGCTGCGCCCATACCCTAGATCCGGATTATAGCATACTCTGTTCGGATGGCTGCGTCCATACCATATATATACATCATGTACTTGAGATATCAGTTGTATCTTTCTGTGCAGGTTTTCCGACGGCGGGCCTTCAATTGGACATGTTCTCGTAAAGCATTTCACCCCTCTCTCTCTCGGGCCTCATGCTTTAGGGGGCATCTGTTACACAGTAATTTGTCACCGTCCCTACCATTCCCCATCCCGCACAATGGAGGACCCATTATGTGACCTGTGAACACTATCATGCCTTGAAAACATCATCAATGCATCCCTCTGAGTATGAACTTCATTTTCCCTTGAGACATCTCCTTGCAAAACTCATGAAAAACAACTCTTTTTGCATTGGCGCGGGTAGACAGTTCAGTGCTCGCGCCAATCAGGGAAATCCTGTAAAGAGGTCGCGCCACTTGGCGCTCTGTCATAGAGCAGCAATCGCGCCACCCATTTTAGGGACTGTTTTTTAATATGGATGGCGGAAGTTGAGTTCAAACAAACTCACAACCATTGCCTATCTTGAGTTGGGAGGTTTGGCTGCGGGAGTTCTATGGAAGGGAAGTGGTTTTGCCACCTTCTATGGAACCTTCCTTGTTGATAGGGCCAATCCCATAATAATAGGATCCCAACTCCCTCCTTCCCCATCTATAAAAGCTTGCTCAGATCCATGGCAAGCTAGTCTTGAAGTGCTGAAGCTTTGCATCTCCCTATTCCCAAGTGCCTTTGTGTTGTAAAGAATCCCTTCTTTCCCTTAAGGCCCATTTAAGCGAGGAGACCATTGTGGCGTTCCCTTGCACCCCCGGTGCAATTGCTATTCTTAACTTCTCATATTATACCTAAAACATCGCTCAACACAAACCTTCAAATAATTAAATTTAATAATTCAATAATCTTTTAATTTTAAAAATATGCAAATATATAATGTTGTTTGCTTCATTTTCTTATATAATATGATTGTTTTAATTATAACATGGATTTAATGATAACATATCAGTAACTTAGAAATCACACATTAATTATTATGGGAATCACATTATCATGTGTATTCTTTGTAAATAAATTGGCTATGAGTTTGTTACCTATCCACTTTATTTGATGAGCACTTTGTTTAAATAGTTGTAAATTATTATAATAAGTAATAATTTAAATAATATAGTTATAAAATTCATAAATTTAAGACGATCATGAAGCATATGACCTAAGAAAACTATTCAAGGGTTGAATGTAAACGAGCTTGGCGGATAGATAGTTTATTTTTTATTTCACTGTAATATTGATGTAGTAAATTAGATATATATAGAGAGCGTTGATAGATATTAAATTATAATAATATTAACGGCTCTTACCTTTTATATGAATAGAACGAATTAAATATGGAATATTTTTCCATATTTTATTTACTCTTATTTAGAGTGTGCACACGCAGACCATAATAATAAACATTTCTAAGATTTTTTTGAATTATTTTAGAATTGGCATAATTAAAAGATGTTGTTAATATAGTTGGAATTTAATGATTTTTTTTAATTGTAATTTTAGTTATTTAAAATATATTTTTGAATGTATAAATAAATTTATTGTTTTCAAAAAAAATTTGAGTTTTCAAAAATATTTATTAAATATGTAATAAAATCAACTCACAAATATATTAAAAATAATAAAAATTATAATAATTAAACAGTTTATGTTAAATGATGATGATGATGGTTATCGTCTTTTAAGACCAATGTGGTTTTTCGGACCTTAAGAGAGGAGTAAGAATCTAAGTTTGATTCTTCAAAATCTTGTTTCTATGGTCAAAGAGAAGGGAAATAAGTGCTCCAAGATCGGTATTGGTGGGTTGGCTTAATAGGTCAAGAAGATTGGAAGTGTGGCAGATGGTAGGGAATTGAAAGTGAATGTGAGTAAGAGTTGGGTAGTCTAAAAGGAAGTTTTTTTCATCTTCCCCCTGTTTAGAATCGCAAATTTGATAGATTCTGTCATTCCAAGGGGTCTTGAGAATAGACCACCGCCTAGTATCACTCCGAAGCTCATGGGAATTAGTTCTTATCTTAGCGATGTTCATTTTTTTCTTATTGTTGGACAACATAGAGAGATAATTCTGATTATCAAGGGTGGGGTTGACACTTCCTTATAGTATCTTAGCTTCCTTTACCCTCCAGCTCCTGATCCTCCCACAGCTTGTCATTAAACTTGGAGGTAATAGTATTCTTGATATTATCTTTGCTTCCCATACTAAGTTCCTCCTTAATTCCCCAATGGTTGAGTTAGGACTAAGCATCCTTATGCCACCCATGCTTGAGGCGAAGGTGAGGGTTTTGACTAGAGTTAGAAGCAATTTTAAGGAGTCTTTTTTATTCCATGTTGTCAAGCTTCTTCTTATACATCATATATCTAAACATAGATGTACTTTCAATGGGAAACAAACCAAATTCTATCAAGAGGATAGGATGGGGAGTATTTCCTTTGATCTTAAGGTTGTAAGTTATGAATTTCTTTTGAATCATCTCAATCTTCCTCCATGACTCTCTGGATATACTACAATCCCAAACTTCACATCCGTATAAGACAATAGGGGTGACTAGGGTCTCAAAGAGGAACCTCTTTTTACTCCAAATGTAAAGATCAACCAACTTAAAAAAAAATTCAAGCTCATAATAAGTTTTCCAGCCCCCAATAATCCTTTTCTCGATGCTATAATTCCAATTGAGATGACGAGGGAAGTCAATGCCCAAATAATTATAAGAAGAAACCTGTTGTAAGCACTGGTTATTATACACGAAACTACTCTGGGTGATATTTTTGGATTTAATGATCATGACTTTAGTCTTGTCGGTATTAACTGTCATACTCATCTTGGAGTAGTAGTCATGCAGAATCTGGAGTTGTTTTTCAAGTCCATCATGGCTTTTTTCAAGAAGAACGATATCATCAGCATAGAGGAGAAGAATAATGAGAACACTAACAAGCTCAGTGCCCTTGCACCTCGCAGATTCTAGACACTCTTCTAGCTTATTGATGTATATGCCAAAAAGGGTAGGGGATAGGGGACACCCTTGCTTAACTCCAATATTTCAATTAATGTCTTTAGACCACCCCTCGTTGGTCTTAAGCTTGGAAGTGACGGCCTCGTAGAGACGGATCACAACAATCCTCAGCTCGGGAGGGACCATGATCTCTTTAAGTCTCTCCTAAAGTTTATCTCGAGGAACAATGTTGAAAGCTTTTCTAAAGTCCACAAAGAAACAAAAGAGATCGACTTTACTATTGCAACATTCCTTCGCAATGATTCTAAGAGTGACTAGATGGTCAATAGTCGAGTGATGTCTCCTAAAACCAACTTTTCCTTTAGTTTTTTTTCCCTGGCTTTCAAGCCAAAGGCTAAGCTTCTTCTCCAATATGAGCCCATAAAGATTTGCCAAGATATGGCTAACCATAATGGTCCTGTAGTTAGATGGAACACTCTTGTCCCCATTTTTAAATATAGGTACAATAAGGCTTTGTGTCCAAAGTCGAGAGAAGCCATGCGTTATAGACAAATTGAGAAGCTTGTGGAGATAAGGAATGATGATAGATCTTCCCATTTTAAGGGTCTCAGCTTGGTATCCTTCAATATATTTAGCTTTCCCATTAGCAAGCTTATTAATACCAGACTCAATGTTGTCAAGAGAGAATACATCCTCCTTAATTGGAGTGACTAAGGCGGTGCCCATAGTGTCTGGAGAGTCATACAACTTCTTAAGGTAGTTTTCTCACTTTTCTAAGGGGATAGAATAGTTATAAGTGGTTTTACGGACAAGAAAATTCCGCCAAATTTTTTTGGGCATGAGTTTAGAAAGGTGGAGAAGATAATCTTGTCTTTTATTAATATGTGATCTTTTCTTCCTCTTGATGATATTTTTGTATATATTGATATTCTGCAGCTTAATGATTTCAGTATGAGCGTCTCTGATTGCTTTCCTGGAGATTTTGCAATCTTTTTCATACCATGGATTGGAAGTTTTGTTATACTTCTTAAACGAAATCTCATTAGAAAACTTGCTAATGGTGTTGGAAAGGATAGTAGTTAAATGGTAATAAATTTTATCAATGTTATTATTATAATTCATGAGGCCTAAATCCATCTCTAAATCCATTAAGAAGAGGTTGGTTTTACTTCTATCGAAGCAAATGTGTCTTTTTCTTTCATTGGTCTCCTACATGTGGGTACTCTGCATAGAAAGATTAAGGGATAGAGACAGAGGTCTGTGATCAAAGTAAGGCTCGAATCCATGAAGAAGATCAAAGTTTGTAATATGGTTGAGGACTAAGATGTCAAAAATTGCATAATCCATGACATTGCTACCCCGTGCATGGAAACATGTCATCTGACCGGAGAGGGGCCACTTGTTAATACCATTACAAATAATCAAGTCCTGGGAACTGCAAATTTTGAGGAGCACGGTGCCGAATAAGTTCTCAATAGTGTCCTCAGATTTTCTCTTGAATTTATTAGCTAAGTTACTATCTTCATCAAGCCACAAGGGGTCGGGGTTAGAGTTGTTGCTTCATGTAATGGCTTGGTTAGTAGCAGTTCTAGCATTAAAGTATCCCAGTAAAAGGATATTACCATCATTTCTCAGGTTGAAGATGTCTTTTTCTAAAGAATTGAATGGAAAATTCTTATCCAAGTTGTTCTTCTTATAGGATGTAGAGTTGATAAGAGCGAAATAACAGATTGCAAGAAGGATCCTATTGGTGGTGGAATCAGATATTTCGATCCAAATGTATTGATTGAATTGGTCGATTTTATGAAGTCGGATGTGAGAGGAAAAGGTGTTCCTTATATAGTAGACTATACCGCCAAAACCCCTCCGAGAGGATTTATTATTCCAACCAGACTAAAGAGTGAAACCATCAAGGTGAGGGACCCTAGATTCATCATTCTCCCATGTTTCAACTAAGATAATAAGGCCAATATCACTCGGGATCTAACTTAACATAGGACCTTTACACCATGGAAAGCCACGACAGTTTCAGAAGAGGGTCCATAGTGATGCAAATCCATATTTATCACTCGTGCTTGAGACTCTTATCTCTAATAATAACTTTCCTATTCCTAATGATTGCCCATTTCCTGGCCTTTCTTGCATCCTTTACCTTTTGGACTTCTTTCCTAAGTTCAGCTTGGTATTCTGGAATAAGATCTTCATTTATAAAGATTCATGTTTCTTTTAGGCTTGGGGATTTCTTGAGTATATCCAGTTTATGTTCATGAAAATTGACCTTGACACAGATGAGTCTGTGTTTATGCTCAAGTATATTTCCGACCCTTAGTGCTTCCGTAAGATAGGTTGTTTCAATTTGAGATTTTGTTTTTAATTGTTCTTTAACCATTTCTAATGTTTTTTCATTTTTTTGTTCTTCTATACCCACAACTATAAGATTTAAGGCTTGTTTGTGGTTCTCATGGTTGCGAACAATTAATTTATTAATTTCCTCTTTGATGTGTTTAATATCTAAGTTATTTTTTGTGTTATTTAGGGCTGAGTTATTATGTAATTGTTCTTTTAGATTTTTAATCTCACTTTTCAAGGTGTCATTTTCTTCGACCATTGTTTGTTTACTATGTTCTATTTCTTGAATTTTACCTTTCATTTCTTGGAGTTAATTTCGAGTGTGGTTATTTTATTTTCTAATGATTTGTGGTTGTTATCAAGCATTGGCGTTAGTTCTAGTTTAAAATGATTTTCTCTTTCTTCTCTTTATCTTTCTAAAGACTCCATGTACTCATAGAGACTATCTAATGTAATTTTACTTGGTGTGCCTTTGCTAAAGGGGGGCTTACAAATATGAAGAGAAGTATTCATAGTGTAATAAAACAAAACTTAACACAGGGAGGGTAAGTGAGAACGTGTGCACCTATAAAGAAGAAACAATGGACTGAGTCTTTGGCAGATATAGATCTTTTTCCTGCTATCCAAAAAACTACCGTGTAAAAGTTACCTCCACATTTATGCGGCTTCAGATTTCTGAGCTTCCCTGTGGCTTTCGTAGCTTAGCAGAGGGACTTTGAAAGGAACTATTGTATGCGGCTTCAAATCTCTAAGCTTTTCTATGGCTTTCAATAGCTTAGGGATTTCTCTAATTATCCTCCCAAACAATCAATTTTTGGTGCGCATTTCAGATACACATTTTTTTGTGTGCATTGCAGAGAGCAGAGGGAACAAAGTAGTGTGAAGCCTTGACGATAAATATTCCCAATTCTTCTTCAGAAACCCAATCTCAATCCTGTCCTTTAATTGTGTGCCACAGGACACCCCTACCAATTTCATTATTCAAATACCAATTTCATTATTCAAACCAGGTAGACCAGAACCTTACGAAACAATTACCAACGAAACTTATGTCAATCTCAAAGGAGAACATTCCAAACTTGGAGCATCCACGAAATAGCTATACAGATCTTCGATTTTGTATGAACCCCCAAAACTACCTTTGCTCTCTCTTGTCTGTCTCAAAAGTGGTTTAGATACTATGATTGATGCAAAAACAATCCAACGAGCATATGCATAGACAATTTCTTTAATTGTGATTTGTCACACACATGTTTGATGCCCTTAAAATACATTTATTCGAGAAATTCGTTATTATCGAACTTTTATAATAACTATTGAGATAATAATAGTTATTTATATTAAATAAGATCATAATTAATTTGATATCAATATTTTTAACTAATCATTTATATGAATTTATTTTAATGATAAATTTGACATTTATTTATGTATTATTCATTTTGTTGTGGAGTTGTTATTGGTAAGATAAGAAAGTGACGATATTCATGTGTGTTTATTAATTATTCATATGAATTTAAAAGAATGATAATTTTAAAATTCAATTGTGTTCATTCCATGTTTTAGTGTGAATTAATTATGGTTTATATAAGAAATAGTTGGTATGTGTTTATTTGAGAGTTGAGTATATTATAAAGGAGACTAATTTTTTCTTTTATTGATATGATATATGGTCATGTTTTATAAGGATCAAATTTCAAAATTAATGTTTGGCACGGAGGATTTTGGTATTTAAATATATTTAAAATTTTAGATTGTTTATTTTTTTCTAGGAAATATTTGAGTTGATTAGGCTTATTAACAAATCTTATAAGCTTCTAAGAGATTTGACTCATGGATTTTTATTAGCTAGATGTTTAGCGAAAAGAAATCAACTAATTAAACTAACCCTTGAAGTAAAAGATAATAAATTATTTAAATATAATTAATTTTATATTTTAATATTTATTGATACAATTAATTTTAAATTTCAACTTTAATTATGAGAATGAGTAGGTGAGCCATCCTTTATCTTTGTAGATTGATCTATTCTTCGTCTTTTTTGGTCCAGTCACTTCCTCACTCCTAGTCTTTTTTCCTTCACTATAAACCATCCTTCCTCTCCCTTTGGCAGAGATTAGTTCCTTCCTTATCCCAGTATCGTCAAAAATAAAATACCATATACAGTATTCCATATTAGCAATAGATGGTGATGGAATATATTTTGGGCCCTTTAATTGTTGCGTTGATAGGGGCATTCTACCAAAAAAATTTACATTAAAGAGTTGACATGCGTCCTTTTAATATTTAATTGGTTTATATAATATTTTTTTTTAAATAAAAATTATGTATGATTTTTACAAGTGTTTTTTAATATTTGTATTTTTATTTTTATAATATAAATCAAAGTTATATTAATTAAAATTATATATGTATAGTAAAATAATATTATTTAATAATTATAAAATTAGAATAAATAATTTAATTAATAATTTAAAATAAATTGTTCAGGGGTGTAGAGTAGATAGTGACAAGGTGTTCTATTAAGGCACTTTATGGTGTAAAGGTCAAAGGGGGTGTAGAGTAGATAGTGAAAAGGTGTTATATTAAGGCACTTTATGGTGTAAAGGTCACAAGTAGACAGTGACAAGGTATTCTATTAAGACACTTAATGATGTAAAGGTCACAAGTTTGAAATTCCATAGGAAAAAAATCTAACCATGCTAAGAGCTATTACTTCCTAGGTGAATGTGATCCCCATTTGATTTTGACGACTTAGATTCCCTTGTTGTGTCTACTTAAGACTTGCATATACTAGAATATATATATATATATATATATATATATATATATATATATATATATATAAAGTGAAACATTAAAATTTCTGTTTTATATAACTCCAAATTAAATATGATGATGTAATATTCATGTAAAGAGATAATAATATCACATAATTCAAGTTCTACATTTCAAAAAGAATATTTCTACCTTGAAGTATTTGATCCCCCCATAGGAATGATAGATTTGGAATTAGATAGATCTAGATTGGTGTATGAAAAAGAAGAGAAAATTGATATCTTGCATATTAATAATAATTGCAACGTAGCAATTTCAATGTTTTGGTCAGTAAGTTAAATGTCCCTTATTTCCAAAGTTGGTTTGGGGGAGGAGAAGCCATCCATGGTTGTGCTAGAAAACATAATGGCTAAGGAGTATGTTGCACATATGGGTCAGCTCAATAAGAATTATAAATTTGAGACTTGCTTTGAATCACACCTTGGGATTTATACCTCCATGGTCTTTTTTGAGCCAAAAAACCTAGATGTTTCAGTTCCTCTACATCATGATAAGTATCCTTGAGAGCAGGAAGAGATAGGAAGTTTTTTTGTGGTGTGTTATTTACTTCATATGGCATAGATTTCAATCTGATCCGAGGGGACTTCCTTCAATAGATTTTTTCTTCTACAATTTAGGAAAAATATGGTCAAGGCTAGTTCTATTTTTTCCCTCTTATTGTTCATCTATAGTGTGTTGTGAGCTCAAGGAAATAAATATATATATCTTGAAGTTTTTAAGCATGTTTCCAATCTCTACTCTTGTCACTCAACTACCAACAACTTTGTCGATTCTTGTCAGCATGTCTCTAGATCCTTTACTAGCCCTTGAAGTCCCCTTGGAATATCTTTGACATGATTCAATAATAACAATCTAAGGTTATTGAGAGAATCTCCAACTCTCATCAAGTTGACAAGCTCAATACAATCAACCCAAATTCCTCTTAGTAACAAGGCACATCATGTCTCAAGAGACAAGTTTTTGTGCCTGACTCTATGAATATTATAGTTGAACACGTGGACATAGTATTCAAGGATTTTTTTTCTTCATTTTTGGTAATTTTAAAGACCTCTTCCTTTCTTTCCTTTTCCTTGTAATAGTCTTGATATTTTTCTAGGAATTTCTTCTTCATCTAATCCCATGTGCAAATACTACCTTTACTAAGGTTCATGAACCAACACAATACTAAATTGTTGAGTGTGGCAGGGAGTAAATTTATATTTTGAGCATCTGACATGTAGTCATAAATTTGGTAGAGTACATCTAATTCAAAAATAAAGATATCACGATCTTCCTTGGAAAGACCATATAAGTTAGGTAGAGCTGAGTGAGGAAAATTTTCAACTTTCTTTCTTCATCTAAATCAAGGACGGGGAATATGAATGTTGTTTCTTCCTTCTTTAATTCATGGGTCATCTCTACTTGAGTCTTGTTTTCCTCCTATGGAGGTATTTTACGAGAATCTAAAAAAATCAATTCCTTAGAGTGGATTTGTTCACTAACTAAATCCTCAAAAAATAGAGCTTCCATTAGTGCAGATGATGAAGCTTATGTGACATTTTCTTTTGACTATGGACTTTAGGATTCTTTTTGGAAAAACATCTTGCTATGGAATTCAAGTAATTGGATTGATCATGCCCTTTCTCGTCTTAGGACTAGCATGCACTGTTATTTTTATAGGGTTTTTTCATAAATCAACCACACTAATATCTAGACTTGGGAATTATATATTAAAAATATATTATATCTAAGATAAACTACTAGTTATGTCAATCTATTGAAAATAAAATCTTGTATGTTGCAATAAACAATCAAAGGAAAATAATAGGAGTAAAATAATGGTTATACTATTGATAGTTAATTTTATTATTGACAATTTCCTAGAATTGGCACGAAGAATGATGAGCCTTTTAATTACCTTTCTAATTGTGTAGAAAGACAACAAAATAATTATACATTTAATTTTGAATTCGAGGTTTGTATGAAACTTGTAAAATGTTGTGCACTGTTTGTATTAGTATAATCTAAAGTAATAGTAACCTAAATTTCTGTCATAGGATAAGATATTGGTATGATTTCTCAATTCACCAAAAGAAAACTATTTGCAATCCAATCCACACTTGCAAGAATTCAAAGAGAAAAATTGCAAGAAAGTAAAAGTCACACTTACAATAAATTAAATATAGCATTTGTAAGAAAGTAAATCACACAAGAATCTAAGGTGGCTTGTTCTGTTTGTTTAGAAGATCTTGGTTGATGTAATAGAAGTGTTGTTACATGTGCAACATGATGCAATAACTCAGAAGCCATCAACCCATACTGGTTCATAAATAAATAAGGCTATAAATCAAATTTTGTAAATAGAACTCGAATGAAAATACAATAATTGTAATTTTGGAAAAATAATGGAGTATTTTGGTTTCAACACAAAGTTACAACGATAAGAGTTGTAACAAAAACCTAAGTCATGATTTTTGTATAAACCCGAATGATTAGTTCATGATTAGCATTCATGTTAATAAGTGAATGATAGCAATAAATCCATTTTACATATCTCCAACAACATGAATTATCAGAGTTGCGGAAATAAACCTACATTATAGAATTACAACAGTGAGTTGCAGTTATAGAATTTAGTGGTATACAATTTCATAGTTGTAGCAATACAAAATATTAGAGTTATAACAATTAAAATTCAAAGTTTCAAAAAAGGAAATGTCATAGTTTAGTTAAATGTGAATTAAAGGAATTGATAGAATTAAAAGATATATAGAGGATACTACAACTACTCTATATAATGTAGACACTACCTGAATAAGGATGGAACCCTACCTTCTTAGACAAGGAAATGATTTACTAAAATAGTAGGGAACTAAATACTCAACACACCATTAATTGAATTGGAATGAAAATTTTTTTTTATAGAAAATTGGAATTGCAATAAAGGGTTCAATTCTAATTAATCAATTCCCCCTAGCTTGCTAACTAGGTAGTTTTTTAAACATAATGTTATTTATCCAATTTGATCAAAGCAGTTTATGGATGGTAATGTGAATCAAGTTGTTCCATCCTATTACATCAACTTTCCAAAAGATAGAATTTTTTTGGCACATGCTGACATAATAATTTGTATGAAAAATGGAAGTTGAGTCATTTATTCCTTCTCAAGCACCTATTCACCTTTGTCATTTTCTTACATGAGGAGATTAGTTATTTGAGTTCATGATCAGTCCACATAAGAAATTTCTCGATTTACTATTATGTTGTTATAGTTGGCATGGAGTCACAACACCTTTCCTTAGAGTTGGGGTAAAAGTCTAGAGTGAGTTGTAGCAACATCCATGTGGTGCAAGTCATAACAGCAATGAGAGTCACAACAAACAATAATTGCAACAACAAATAGGTGGGGCTTGTGCCAACTAGGGGTTGCAACAACAATGAAAGCAACCTGGAGTTTCAACACAAAATGTAGTAGCTCAAAGTTACAACATCTATACTCAAGCAAAGAGTTGAAAAAATCATATACAAGAGTTGTAGCACATATGTCCCATGGAGAGTTGCAACAAAAATTGAGAGAGTTGCAACACTTGTTTCTCGTGGAGAGTTACAAAAATTATTTAGAGAGTTATAACACCTCTCAGAAGGTACCTCTACAACTTCATTCATGTATACCACTGTTAGCACAAAAAGGAAGTAATCTCCTGAAAATGTATAAAAATAAGTATTGAAATCATAGTAAATGGGTAATTATACCCTAACCAGAAGTGCACTATTATGAATGAAAAATGTATCAAAATGATATGGAAACAGAAACCTTAGACAAAATGGATAACCATTGTAGGTCATGGTCAACCATGATCGAATGGTCAATAATATCCAACCATGGTTTGACCTTTGAAAACCACATTCACCCATAGTCAAACATGGTTAACCATAGGAAATAATGGTTGAAGTGTTATCCATGGATTACCATGATGAATATGGTGTACCATGGTTGAATGTGGTTAACTATGTTTGTGCATGTTATATATGGTTGACCATGTAAAATATCTTCTAAATTATGTTGTCCAATTTTGAATGTGTTTGATCATCATCAAACGATGATGAGACATGGTTAGCCATGGTCAATCATGGGAAAACATGGTCAACCATGGACAAGTATACTCAATTTTTTTCAGCCAAGGTAAAACATGGGAAATCATTATCATCCCTACTCTAAAAATGTCTACCATGGATAGCATGCATAATATTGATAATCATGGTAAAACATTGTCAACCATGGTAAACTATAGCCTTTCATTAGTAACCATAGCCAATCATAGCTAACCAGGCTCATATTGGAATTATGGCTAATGTATTGTGATTAATGATGACCTCATTGATAAATATAGACTTGATGTCAAGATTATGATAATATGATTTCATGCATATTGGTACAGATGCTACAGAGGACATGGATAAAGAAATGACAATTCAATGACAATTGAATGACAAAAGTAAAATTTCAATAAAGTAAATGGAGTTCCTATGAAGAAGGGTCGCGTACATACGCAATTCCTGTGAGTAAAAGTTGCCTACAGAATCCGAACCATGGAATTCTAGATACCAGGGGTCATTACCATGGTATTGGCCCATAGTAATTGGAGCGACAAAGATTAATTGATCTCGTCAAAGAATAATAATGAGATTACCAAGGGGTTTACCTAAGGTATTAGCCTAGGAAAAAGATATACAAGGAGATGGAGATCAAGGTGTTAAGTGTGAAAGTAATCAGTTATTCATGTGTGATCTAATAGGGAACAAGTGTACACTAGGGAGAAAGGAGAAGAATCAAATCTTAAAGATATGAAGTATGTTGACACATATATTTGATTTATTTACTTATTGGAAATATCTAAGTAACTAACAACGATATATATGTGGTTATAATGATGTTGTGATCTAAATGAATTATTTAGAAGTGTGTAGTTTTGATGGCAAAGGTTGCAGAGGGTGAAGTTATGTTTGTAGCGAAAGTTTTCAGATCTGTACACAGGGTTCTATTTGGATGGTCGTGTACATACACATATCTATCTTTGTAGGGTCACGTATATATTCTGAGATATGGTATTCAATATGTTGAGATCTATATGCAAATGTTATGCATGGTAGTCATGTATATACGTTGATATGACTCATGGATGTCGCTGATATGTTCTAGGATTTTGTAGTGAGGCTTCATGATCACATTTGATGATTTATACTCTGTTTTCTGCTATCTGTCAATTATGTATCTATCTTGATGATTTGTTTCTCACAGTGTTTATTGGGTTAAATATGGAATGATATTGATTGGTAACGATGCTACATGATGGTGATCTGTGATTGGTTTAGTGATATGCGATTGGTTCAATGATATATGTATTGTTCAGTAGTTAATTCAGTGTTGTAGTGATTCACAATGCAATGGTTAGTTATTTGAGATATGTACGCATGTGTAATAAAGAGGAAGCATGTACATACGCAGGTCTGCTTTAGAACAATAATGTATACACTCTGAAGTATATCTGAACAAGGTTCGCAGTAATAACACTTTGTTTTTGTGATGGTTAAACAATGTATGACTTATTTATGAGTGGTTGGTATGATCTGGTTATGATGGTTTATTTCTATTATGATTTGGGAAAAATACTGAGAGGGTGGGGGGGCGGGGGAGGTGAATCAGTAGTTAGATCTTACTGATAATTTTAACTTTTTCTTTACTGAATTCCATACGTGACTTTGATGAACGCAACTCGCGTATACACGCGCATATGCCAAAAGAAACTTGCGTATACAGATATAATTTTATTGTTGGAAAACCTTTTCAGAAACAATCTTTAACTCAGCTTATCAGTCATGCATCTGTTAGTTAATCAGTAAATATGTGTAGTAAAAATAGAATAAATCATCAACACACATGAACACCAAGATTTAAGGTGGAAACCCAATTCGGGAGAAAACCACCGCTGTTGTTGTCTCTGTCTTCAACATTTATTATATGGAAAACTGCTTACACTATTTTACTGATGCAGATTCATATTAGTACGCAGGCATCTACCTGCAGAAGGCTGCAACCTTCTCTCGTTTCATAGCTGCAACTGGAGGGAGCTACAACCCCATGATCTCGTTTATCAGCCACTACTAGAAGGGAGCTTCAACCCTCTGATCAAAACACCAGCTTCTACTGGAAGGAAGCTTCTACTTCCCTCAGAATCACTACAGACCACATTTCTTCAAATTTCATACTAGATCACACAGCTTTAACACAACCCCTCATAAAGATCGACAATAATAAACTTCACCCAATACATTAAGCCATAACAGTGAAATCATTGTAATCAGAACACTGTAATAACCAAATTTCAGAATCAGTATGTAGAATCAAATTCAACCCTGAACATTCATTATCTCAAAAGGCATACGCTACTTTGCTTCACTGAACCCGCGTGTATACACGCTTTCCGTAACATCAACCTGCGTATGGATCTGTGAATACTATTTTTCAGAATATAGTCAATCTCAGATCCAGATATGAGGTTTTTAGTCAGATATCTTTTTAGAATTGCAGAACCCTTGATCAGTCATTGATCATAACACATATTTTCTCACTCATTGATTAGATTTGTACATAATCAACTTAGCAGCATGTACAACAATCAAACAACCTAGATCTATATGAAGACTTCATTGACAGACAACAGAAAGATAACAATAATAACTGTAAAACTTCTTCAATAAGCTTCTAAAACCATAACTTCCATACGTGACTTTTCTGAAGCAAGTCCGCATATATACGCGCTTTTACTGAGATGAATAAGCGTATAGATCTATAAATATTAATTATGTAGAATGTTTCAGATCCATGGAACTTACCCATATTTATTCACTTCACTTTAGAAAACATGCGCCAGGTTTCAGATTTAGTCATCTCTTTAATGGATCATGCAAGAACATAGTCATTTCAGGTCTAGAGATCTTGATCCATCAATCTATCCAAGGGTGCATCATAAATTCAGATTTATCAATTAAAACAGAGTTCATCCAATGCAGATATACTTCAGAGAGAAGTATTTAGTTCCACATGCACACCTTTGCACTATGATCTTCTTCTCCTTATATAGATTTATCCTTTATCAATACCATGAGTCAAAACCATACCGTTTCCAATGGTATACTTGGACGAAATCAAATAGACGACATGGCACTCAATCCTGTGGGCCAATACCATGGTAATGCCCCCTAGCATTATTTTTTTGGAGTGCAAAAGGCATACGCGACTTGGATCGTTCGTATCCGCGTGTATACACGACTTCGCCTTTACAAACCCGCATATAGAATCTTCAATATGAATATGCTGGACATTACACATTTCTTCTGATGGACTCCTGAGCTTCTACTGAAGACATATACTTCATCTTTTACCAGAGAGTTGCCATCAAGGACAACATATAGGAATGATATTGCCAACAATATCCCCCTTTGGACTTGATGGAAATCATGATGGTGTTTGATCACCACAACAGATAGATACATTAAACATAACCATTACTCAACCACCAAAATACTCTCCCCCTTTGACATCAAGGGCAAATGGCACTATTTTGACCATGCTCCCCTTGAGTTCATGCTGAATCTTCAAACATATTTTTCAGTGAAGTACATGACTCTATAACTCATCCAAGTATGACCTTTCTTATGACTAAGGACTCAAACTTACATCAATGATCCAACCAGGTGGAATTACATATTTGACTCAACTACCCAGCCAAATGGGTTTACAAAGTAGAACAAGTCCTTACATGACTGAATAGAACAATTTACATCATGAGAGTCAATATTCCCTTTTCATCAAATTATGAAAATGTCATAAATATGACCAAGATAAATTCAGATAAAAAAGTTTAAAAACCATGAAAAGCCTAAAACTATCTCAATTTCCAAAAAACACCCAAACATTTTCAAAACTCTGACAAAATTTCTATTAAACTAAGGTAAAAGCGGGTGGTCCAAGTATACGAAAGGGGCCGAAGATCCGTGGTTGGATATTTTCATGTATCATAACAAATCGAAACATGAGAGGACATTAGTGTCACGGGTCGATTGCAAAGTATCGAATAGAGATATCTTTTGGAAAAAGATGATGTGGTTTTAAGGATGTGGGGAAGTAAGAATAAAATTGATAGTGTTAATTAATATCTTTTTAATATAAATTATCATGCAAATTATAAGATTTAAATATTAAATTTGTAATTAGTTATTTTAATTAATTAGTTAATTTTTTACTTAATTATTTTAATTTAGTGGTGGGGTCTTTTCCCGCAATATAACTAATTCAAATATTGGAGGGTCCTTGTCACTGTCACGTGTAGTTTGTAGAGGATTTTATAGAAGTATCTTTTTGAATAAGATGTAGTGGTTTAGGGGTGCGTGGAAGTAAGAATAAAATTGATAATATTTTAAGAAGTTGTCTATTTAGCATGTGGAATAGTTTGGACGACAGTTTTTTTAGACATCAGTAAAATCAAATTTAAAAAATTAGGTAGTTGGATTGTTTGGAATCTATTTTTTATAGTGAAAATGGATTCAGCACTATTAAAAATCCTTAAAACACTCAAAATACTAAAGTTTAACAACTATAAACAAGATTCTGATAAATTTTTTGCCAGATTTTGAGCCATCTAAGTGCTTTTTTACACTATGCTATATTTTAATATAAATTATTATGCCAATTATAAGATTTAAATATTAAATTTTTAAATTTAAATGTTAATTTTTTAATTAATTTTTTTAGTTAATTAATATAAGAGGTTGAGTATTCAAATATTTTATTAACCCTCATCTAAGATCGTATCTAACTATAAATTTATAACCATAGTTAATCAAACTTTAAAAACATTGTTTTGACGTGCACAAACTTACACTATAATAAAACACAAACTCAAAAACTTAAATCATAATAAAGTACGTTACGCACAAACTTAAATCATAACAGAAGTATATTATACGCAAACTTAAATTATAATAAAAGTATATTTATATTTGGGTTCTTAAATTTCATAATACTTGGGTTCTTGGCAGAAGAATATTCTGAGTTTGGGTTCTTGGCAATACTTGGGTTAGTGGTGGGGTCTTTTGCCAAGGACCCAAAATCAGAATACAGTAGTACTCGCTGCCGCTCAGCTCCGCCATTAGAGCCTCCAAGGGTTTCTCCATTTTGTCTACAAGATCGAATATGATGGGCACCATATCGCGTGAGACTTTGTTGAGATTCTGGCGGCCCGGTGGCAGAGGAGAATCAGGGACGGATAAATCCTGGAAATAGAAGGGCAGATCACCCCATCCCTCGGCGCGGGGGTGGAGAAATTGGATATTTGAAGGGAGGGTAACGTAGAGAACTGTTAAGCCTCTGGTAGCCAGCATTCTCTAGAGGTGAAGGAATGCATTGAAGTGACCGTGGCCTAAGAAAGGCAGCAATACCGCGTACAATCCTCTTCTTCTTTTGCTGCAGCCTTCCATGGCCATGGCTTCTGGATTCATGAATTCTAACTTCTCTACTTGCGGTCTGTGATTATAGTTGGTTTTATATTAGCATATACTTTTTTTCCAATTTTGTCTTGATTCATTCAACTGTAACTCAATGCCAAAACTGAAAAGAACAAATTATAAAATGACAGCCTATCGTCATTGATTACGTTGTAGGAAAAGAAAAGTTTATAATATTTGATTTAAAACATTCTGTGTGAGAAACTGTAAATTTAATTGTCTTTTATCTTTCAATTCGATAAATCTGATTGTCTATCATGTATTTTCTGGATAGAAAGATACAAGTTTAGTTGTTAGGCCTAATATTACCCTATATTTTAAATTTTAAGATTTAAAAAAATTATAATCATCTTTAAAAGTCCATATTTCATTTTGTTTTTATAAAATAAAATTATATAATTTTAAATAATATTCAATATTAATTATATATATTTAAATATTATTTAATTTATTTTTTATTTAAAAAATAAATTTAATATAATTTTATTATAAATATTTACACTATAAAGCATTCTTATTTGAAAAAGAACTGTCCTCCATCACCACCTGTATCATAGTGAACCCTTGATCTTTATGTTAGAACACCTGAAGATAATGAACCCTCCGATTATATACCATTATTATCTGAATAGAACTGATGTTCATGGCTGACTGCAACACGGAGTAGTTCAATGCAGCCTGTGTTTGTTTCAAAACTTTACCCATTTTCCCTTATACACATGAGAAGTGCAATGAAATATCTTGGAATTTGGAAAATGTCACGAAGCTTATCTCATGTGCCATTAATTTAGATCTGAAGTATATGGAAGAAGAAAAGCATGACAATGGATACTTATCAAGAATGTATGATTCTTTAGAAGGAAATGATGTTGACAAGGCTATGGAGGACCAAATGGCAGAATTAAAAACAAAAGAGGAATCTTCAGAAAATGGGTTACTCAAGGATTTTGATATTCAGATGAGCTACATTATCTCATTGATTCAAGCAAGCACTCAAAAAGAGACAGACAATAGTGATATAGAGACAATTTATTCATAAACAAGAGAAAGATATAATTATAACCCGAGATAAAGTTATGGGAAGATAAACATTCCAATTCTAAGGAGGAATCAAAGCCACATGAGTAGTAGTTCTCTCAACATAATTCTCCATTGCTTATTCTGGAGGAGAAAGTTCCTACTACCTCATCAATTCTCTAAAGGGTCACTTGGGGAGGAATCTATTATTTAAAAGATTGGGAAAATAATTTCATTTCAAAACAAAAATGTACTATCACTAGGGAAGGGAGTTATTACATTTAATATTTGTTCCCATTCTTGCCACTACAAAATTTGATTGTTGCTTTTTATTTGATGGGAAAATAAATTATCTTTAAAAGACACTAAAGTCTTGAATTATGATCCTTAAAGAAGTCGCTAGATTCCTTGATTATGAGCTGATTTTTTCTTCTTACTTTTGGGTCTTCATGATGTTTGTTATTCTGATTGAGGTGAAAAGTTCCAAAGAAGTGGAATATTGGCTGTTTAAAGAGGAATTATGGAAATATGATTGTAGATAATTTATTACTATAAATTATCTGCACTGAGATTAATTAATCATCCCCAAGGGTTAAAAAGGGCCCAAATGTCTCTTATCCATAAAATTGATGATTAAGATAACTCTATGCTCATAAGTTTTTATTCCATTAAATAATTCTAACTGTAGAGGAGAGTCAAAAATCTAGGAGTAGTATCAGAGGAATTCAACATTGCGAATGTGATAGAAGCAAATAATTTCGTGGAAGGGTGAAATCTGCCCAAATTGGTCATAAAAACCAAGTGCATCCTTCATGCACAAAAAAAAAATAAACATGCAGATTTCGTCATATAGAGGCCTTGAGTAATTTGGCCAAAATGTCTCATCCATTATTAAAAAACGCATCTTACATGCAATTAATAAAAAAGAAGTTTTTCCACACCAATTACCCAATATGGATATTTTGATTTGAGGTCCAGTAAACATAATTCTCCACCCGTTATTATGGAGGATCGGTTGGAGCCGAGAACATTCCTACTACCTCTTCTTTCTTATATGTTATTCTTTCCTATACCACAACCTTAAGGCAATTCCTTTGCAACATGTGGTGCAATTGCTAGTTAGATATATTTTCAAAGTAGTTAAGTCTTTTTTATTTTTTTATTGAATTGATTATTAAAAAAACACATGGTATTGATAAATCATATTTTCCATGATAAGGCCCGGCTAAATGTCTATTGTAAGAATCTTGTTCCATGTCTTTTCAAATATATGTATATTCAACTTATATATTAATTAGTTTTATAATTATTAATAATAATAATTTAAAATAAAATTATATTGTAATTAGTTTTTATGACTTTTTATAATTTTAGCAAAATGACCTATAAAATAAGTATTTAATGTGTTATTAAGAATTTAATTTATATAACTTAGCTAGTATAGTAATTTGTAAATAAATTAATTTTTCAAATTTCTATACTAAATATGCACCTTAATTGATTTATTAACCATTTAATTTATATTACTATATTAATTATGATTAAACACATAATTAAAAGCCACTCAAACATGTATCATTTAAGAACATGTCTAACTTGGCCCACCTTATTGTGAAGCGCAGATTCAAGCATGTATAATTTAAAAGCATGTTTATAGTAAATGCATGACAATGTTCCATTTTGAAACAAAGGTGGAGAAATTGTAAAATGCATTTTGTTATTTATAATTTATAAAATTATTTTTCAATATTTCGAAGATTAATCATACCTATAATGTTTTTTTTGGTTCAGAATTGTGTTCTAGACTTATAGATAGAATTAAGAAAGCGAATAGAATGAAAACCCATCGTCATTTACCCATTGTAGAGTTTAATCATTTGACAAATTTAATTTTGTTGGAAAGTACTCACAATAGAAACCATTATCAACCAGGCAAGGGCCATAAAACATTCCGTATGAGAAAACAATAGAAAGAAAAATAAATGTAAATATGGTAAGCCAACTTTACAAGGACCTAAACGACATTAGGTTAGTTCAAATGCCATCATCCTACAAGATTTTAATTTGCAAAAGAACACCGCCCTTGCAAAAATGGACAGAGGACGGTGGACCCAGAAATGTAGGGTTGTTTATGAGTTCAATTCGAGCCAAGACGCAAGTTGCAGGGAAGGATTCACAATCCCTGGAAGGTGGACGTTGCCCGCTCGGAGAAAATTTGTGAGCGTATGATTTATAGTATTCTTCATCTTGGCATTTTGGGTTCGAATCCCGGGGCGGCCACGGTCTTCACAGCAATGTGTCGCGGGGGAGATACTCGTTAGCCATAAAACAGCCCAACCGCCAATTAACCGCCTTCTTTTCGTCAACCGGCTGCTGGGGCACCCTATGGCTTCTCAAGGACGTTTTGTATAAACTGTCATTGCTTTGGGAATGGAATCCAGTTCGTAACGATCGGCTTCTGGATCCTCCTCCAATTTCTCCATGGGGTTACGATTGTCTGCGCAAAGAGATGGATGTGTAGATTGAGTTTATGCCGTTGCGGTCATAGTTGTTGCTCTCTGTGATTTCATTTACCTTCCTTACCTTTGTTCTTCTTCTGCCCTCGTCCACGGGCCTTCCCCTCTTGAAATCCGATTTGTCCTGTTGCAGCTGCTTGTATTTATCCATGAATGCATCTAGACGGAAATCTACAAATGAAGTTCGGGGCTCGGGATTCGAACACGCGACCGTTTGGGTCCTCGCATTGCATATTTGAATACAATGAACAAGCCTCCCATCAAAATTTTCGCCCTTTTCTTGAATGAAATGGAAGATACAGAAAATCAAAAGATCGAATTCTATGATGTTTCTTGTGGAGGAGGACACAACTGGATCGAAGCACCATCTCCGCAGAACCCATAAGAACTTTACCCCGCTCGCTTCCAAACCCATGGCCAGCTCCTCCGTCTGAGCGATAGATATGGAATTCTAGCTGCCGAAAGAAATGTAAACCACAGATGCCTCCACCTGCGTGTGAAGCCATTGGAAAACTGAAATTTACGCGTTGCAAAACTAAAATTTGAAATTTGAAATTTGAAATTGAAGGGCGCTCAAATTTGAAATTTGAAATGATTCCGGTATCTAACAGGATGGCTGGTCATATTCGTTGTCAGACCTGGGGAACGACACCATGCATCGCAGGGTCCGCCATTAGCCGGAGAAGACTTCGAATTCGTGCAGTGAAGTTTTCCGACGGGCAAGGTTTTCCGACGAGCAAGGTTTCCGGGCTAAAACGCGGGCTTGGTAGACTACTCCCTTAAATACGATACTCAGAACAGTCCAATTAATCCATTATTTCGTGAATATGGAGAGATTTTCCTGCTGCGACAGGCTCTTACCAATAACAAAGGCGCCTGGACAAGCGTCTCATCGCACACATTGAAGCTCACGATGAGGGTTCGTATCGTTCGCTTCCCAAGGCCACATGCCATAGGTTTCTTGCTTCACCTACGCTATTGAATGGAATTAATATCTGCTTCTGAATTTGGAATTAGTCTGGCCGGCACCAGCAGAGATGATAAGTACATCTGTTTTGTATGGTTTGGTGTAGCAAGCATCCATAACCACTACTGTAAACTCGTGGCCTACTATCTTGAAAAAATGCCTCCTATTGAGTGCAGCATTCACGATCCTCAAAAGGTACGTTTCTCCGCTTTTTACAGGGATGCAAAATGTTCCTGCATCTAATTGACGATTGCTGCATTTGTGATGGTAGCCAAATACGCAATCAAAGAGAATAGAAAAACAAGCCAGGCTGAAAATGGGCATAGCGATCGCAATGACATTGTTGCAGGAAACTAGAGATATCCTAAATGCGTAATGAATATCATTCACTATATAAATATGGAAGGAAATTCAAGTGTATATTTCTTCTAATGGGACCGCATATATATAACCTTAAAATTTGTGAGAAGAATAAGGGGAAGAGTAAGACTTTCTACTTTCTAAATTCTACAGCCGACGCGGCGGAAATTGTGGCAGCACAAAAGCCGGCACTTCCACGCAATGATTACAACATTAACACGTTCTTTCTCACCATAGAGATGTTTCCCGCTCAAGATTTATTATTTTTCTTCTTCTGGTTCAGTACAACATTGATATGTTTGGAAGTGCAGATATCCTCTTTTTTCTTTTGAACGACTAAAATGTTTTTGTTATGGTATCCTAGTGATCGTTTTTTCCCCTTAAAATGTTTTTTCCCTTTAAAATGTTTTTATTTCATGTAAGCGCACTGCTCGTGTACATAAGGTACTTTCTACTAATTTTTTGTGTTTTTGCTTGTAGTTTTTCTAAAATAATTTTTGTTTAAATTTTTATTTATTTATAATTTCCAATTTTAATTAGTTTTTACCAAAATTAAATTTGATAAAAAAAAAGGTCTAAAAATCCTCCAAAATGCCGAACAGTAATACTAATGAGGAAGGAACATAAACTAATTATTATAAAGTCACACCGAGTGCAATTATGTACTTTTATTAGAATTGAATGGAAACCATACCTTATGGTCAAAGCTAGCCAAGAAATGGTAATAATTGAATCACTTTAAAACCTGTATTTTCTTTGCAGATTTTCCACAATTTAGATTATTCATAAGGAGATGGGCCGAACACCCTGCTGTGATAAAGCAAATGTCAAGAGAGGGCCATGGTCTCCTGAAGAAGACACGGAGGCAACTGTATCGCTTTACCTCGTAGAGCAGGTATGATATTATATCATACACCCAATATCTATTCAGATCTACCCCTTTCTAACATTTAGGTTCTGTTTTTTCATTTGTAATAAGCTTTTATGTTCAATTTTGGATTTATTTTAATCAACCATTTGATTCAATTACAATTTATTTGAATTAGAATATATTTGAATTATAATTGTAATTTTATATAAGTTTTAATTTTAGATATCAAAATCTTTTAATTTTGAAAATGTTTTAATTTTAAAAATATTAAATTTCAATATTATAATTTGATATTATAATTTAAAATTCATATTTTTTTGAGTTTAAACTTAACTTTTTATGGGGTTAATGTTACTTCTTGTTATTAGATAGTACATATTCCAAAATTGTTAAGGGATAAGTCACAACCTTGCTTAATTTCTATATTACAATTAATTTCTATCAACCAATCTTTAGTGTTCTTGAACTCAACAATAACATTCCCAAAGAGGAATATTGTAACTTAAAATTCATATTTTTTGAGTTTAAATGTAACAGGTGGTCCAAGATTGAATGATAGACTCTAAAGGATATGCTTGACCTTTAACTCTTTCTCTATTACTTTCTAATCATAATAAAAAGATTGATTTTCTTATTTATGCTATTTATAATTAAAATATTCTTTTAATACCACTTTATAATATCTTATTTTTCTCTTTACTCTATTTTTACACTATACAACAATTCTTCCTTCAATTTGGTTCTTGACATTTAACTCTTTCTCTATTACTTTCTAACCATAATAAAAAGATTGATTTTCTTATTTATGCTATTTATAATTAAAATATTCTTTTAATACCACTTATCTTATTTTCTCTTTACTCTATTTTTACACTATACAACAATACTTTCTTAAATTTGGTTGTGATATTTTTTTTAGTGGTATCAATACTTAGCAAAGTGACAAACTTTTCTATTTTTCAATGATTTAGCCAAACTTTAGCATGAAAATTTTATAATTACTAATGATATTTTGGAAAATATGGTCCACAAATTTTATTGAATTTGGATTTATTTTAATCAGCCATTTGATCCAATTACAATTTATTTGAATTATAATTTTGGATTTATTTTAATCAACGATTTGATTCAATTACAATTTATTTGAATTATAATTGTAATTTTATATAAGTTTTAATTTTAGAGATCAAAATGTTTTAATTTTGAAAATGTTTTATTTTTGAAAATATTAAATTTCAATATTATAATTTGATATTGTAATTTAAAATTCATATTTTTTTGAGTTTAAACTTAACTTTTTATGGGGTTAATGTTACTTCTTGTTATTAGATAGTACATATTCCAAAATTGTTAAGGGATATGTCACAAACTTTCTTAATTCCTATATTACAATTAATTTCTATCAACCAATCTTTAGTGTTCTTGAACTCAACAATAACATTCCCAAAGAGGAATATTGTAATTTAAAATTCATATTTTTTGAGTTTAAATGTAACTTTTTATGGGGTTAATGTTACTTCTTGTTATTAGATAGTTCATATTCCAAAATTGTTAAGGGATAAGCCACAACCTTGCTTAATTCTTATATTACAATTAATTTCTATCAACCAACCTTTATTGTTCTTGAACTTAACAATGAAATTCTCAAAGAGGAATATTTAAATCTTCTAATATATTCCAAAGTTCATTTTTAGGCATTATATGTCAAAAGCCATCAGAGTTATTCTTCCTTAAATTTGATTGTGATAATTTTTTTAGTGAAATCAATACTTAGCAAAGTGACAACCTTTTCTATTTTTCAATGATTTAGCTAAACTTTAGCATGAAAATTTTATAATCAAATGATTGATTCATGATTTTATGATAGTTAAATATTCAATTAAATCACATAAAACTATCAATCGATTCAATTAAATCACATAAAACTATTAGTCATCGATTCAATTAAATCACATAAAACTATTAGTCATTGCTTTACATCGTTTCCTTTGCAACATATGGTGCAATTGCTAGTTATATATCTATGAGAATTAATTGTAAAATTATTTTTTGAGATGATATTGTTATCTTCAAATTTAAATCAGTTAAGTTAGGCTTATCTAAGTTACGCTCATCTCAGTTAAGTTAGTCTCATCTCAAATTTATAAGTGTAGTGTGAAGAGTTTTTTTGGAATAGACTAATTGTAAATAGTCTACTAATATGTGACTTTTTATAAAGAAGAATGTATTTTTAATCATTACATCTATTTAACTAGATTGTTTTTTTGCCCTAAAAAACATGAAAATTTCACTAAGATTTTAAGAAAATCACATGCCCTTACACCCACTTAAACTATACATGTCTATTTATATTAAGTATTGAAGGTATTACAAATTTCTCTACTACCTTTAACATGGCATACATATTGAAATATTTGATTTATAATGTATATTAAATATTTATAATAATATTTTTTAAATGTCACATATAAACTTCACAATAAAAAATTGAAAAAATTGATATATTTCATTGTGAAAATATATAATAATAATAATAATAATTTTAATTGCTTTATCTTTTTTATATTAAACTAATATAAAATTATATGATTTAATATGGATATTAAAACATTTATTTATTGTTTATTTATATATGTGTTTCCTTCTAAAAGATCATAAATTAAAATTAAAGGCAATTATAAATCAAATTATAAATATTTTACTTTCTATTTTTATTTCCCAAATCAAAATAATTTTTTTATTACTAACATTGAATATCATTATTATTATTATTTAATTTATTAATATAAGTGTTATAAGACAATGTTCTCCCCAATATTTATATTATGTTTTTAGTTTTTATTATTTTTTTATATAACGTTGAATCAAAATATTTAACCTCTTTTTTAAGTTATCTACCTTTTATCTACCTTTATTTATTTATGCAAAATTCATATAAAAATACATCAACTCACTATCTTGACCAACCACTTGCGGTGGTGAGTAATAATACAACCATGGTAGTGTTCAACGGGATGCTAACCACAAGGAGGCACTACGGGACTAGAGGCACCAATGAGTGGTAACTTCAAACAAAAATAAGAGAACAACTCTGCCACTCATTAAAAAATAATTGTCATTATAACTATTACTTACATATTTAAATTAAAAAGATTGGTTTAATGATATCCATGTCCAATATACAACTAAAGATTTTATTTTTGACAAGTTGAAAAGTTTGGTTTTGGAGGTGTTCTCCATGCCACCAATGTTAATTTATATATATTACATAATTCTGGCATACTATATAAACCTAAGCCTTCATCTGTTTTATATTTTCGTTGGTTGTGGATTATAGCACTTATACATCAATACAATGAAACAAGGTTGAATGCGAATTCGTGGTGCTAATAGATGATGACACATTCATGTCGCATTCATGGTTCACATTTATGAGATTTTAATTCATTACAGGACATCCCATCGTGGAGCTTACAATAGACGAGGGGATAATTAATAATCAACGATTTTAAGTTTGATTATGCATGATTATATGATATTTTATCCTAAATAAGATTTATTAATGCCCAAGTGAATGGCAGCTGTCCACCACAAAGATATTTTGCTGATCGTCAATCCATCTAACCCTCGATCGAAGGGTGGTGGTTGTTGCGAATGAATTTAGGGTAACTACCACCCTTAATGCTTCTCTATCCCACTAATTTGCTCCGTCGCTTCGTCTTGACTCCCTTCTGTGAGAGGGTCTGCACCACATCTCTCCCTTATGGTGACAAGTGGGTATTAAAACCCAACATGGTTTCATCTAAATTGTTGTAGGCACATGTGCAGTAATGGAATTCGATTTTGGGTTTATGCATGTGGGTAAAACATCTCAAAGAACTAAAAGTTCCCATTTTGATCCGTTCGCAACAGAAGTTACCAACCGAAAAAGGTGTTTTTTATTCCATTTTAGCTCTACTGTTATATTTATTTTAATTATATTCAACACCGATTTATAAATAATCATTCAAATTTGTTTGATGCAGGTTGGTAACCCTACTGTGGCTAGATTCCTCATCTATGTTTTTATCACGTCTCCTTTTCATTTTGCAGCAGAGGTTCTTGTCTCTCCCAGAGTGTCGAGGGTGGACGGTGAGAACTTCTCGCAGCATTAGAAATTACGGTTTCATTTAGGGTTTGATTGCACGGAGTTGATTTTACATTCGCCACTCATTCTCTTTCTTTTCCTTTTATGTGCAAGGCGCTACCGCACCTTTAGTCCTGGTTTATTTCAATGTCCCTTGAATCGGTCATGACCTCCATCATAGTGAATATTTAGGTAAGTGGTATACATACGCTTTCCTTCAAAGTATATATGTTTATATATTTGACCTTACGAAGATGCAGCCCTTTGAGGGAACATCCTTTGTGTATACATGATTTCCGAGTTTACCTTACCTGAGTCTTCTTGTTTGCATGGAGGGGTCTCCAGATTACTCGTGAAATGGCATAGTTTTATTTATTCCCAGATAGTTGCATTATGGTGTTGAGACCTGTTATATTTTTCTTTTAGATTCAGACCCTTGGGGTCTGCTCTTGTATAAATTCTATTCTCTATTTTTAGAACTCCTATGGTCGGCTAGACTTGTAACTTGAGCACTCATTACCAGTTTTAAATGTATATAAATTTCTTACATTTATTCTTCTAAATCTTATTTCTCCATATTGGAGGCTGGTTAAAATCTTAACTTGGTTAATAGGGACAGGTTTATTCATTTTCATATATTTATATCTTCTTTATACCACTATAAATTGTTAATGTATGTAAAGGATGATTATGTTATTACAGAATTTTGAATTTTAGTTAAGGGTTTTCCATTCCATTAAGTAAGATAGTGCTAACGCTCTAAAACTTGGAGTTTAGCGGATGGAGGACCAGACCCATGTTTGGTCTATTTGTGAACTCAGGTCTAAAACTCTGTGCATGACTGAAATCCTAAAGCTTTCATGGATAACTTTGCGTACTCTAGTTCTATTGTAAATTTATTATCTTGCGTTATGGTTTGTTTGCTTACAAATAAAATTTTTGCAGTTACTATCTCACTGTGGTGATTAATATTATACAGAAATATATAAACTCAGCATTTTCACAAGGGTTTATTATGTTGTAGAAGCTATAGAATCTGTTGTTCTTTATTCTTTGGAACTCAATTTACAGAGCTATAAATTTAATCTTCTCTTTAGCATGAACTAGTAAGAGTACAAATGTATATTTTTCTATTTTTCCCCTGCTCATCCATTTTCTTTATCTTGGTTTTTTTCTCTGTTACAGGTTTATCTTTTTCTGTTACCAGTTTATATTTTTCAGAAAAAAATGTAACACCTGTATTTAATGATTATTTTTTAAAATACATTTTTTATTAGAAATTGAAGTTTTTAATTTTTATTTAGCAGATTAACAAGCATGTTAATCAAAAGTTGTGAATTAAAGTTTCTTACTTTTGAAAATAAAGTTTTAATTATGGTATGATGCCATGAATCTTATGGTAAATTTTTTCCAAGACTCCAAAGTAGTTTAATAAAGCAGTTACTTGCAGTTACCTTTCCTCTGGGGAATAAAAAGAAAATCCTAGAGGAGGAAAGGGATTTGGTACAGGTGAAGAGGAAAAATTGGGAAGCTCGAGGAAGAGAGCATCCAGAGCTGGTGCAAAACTAGTGGAGCTCTGCTATCAGATTAGGAGAAGAGGCTAGACAAGATTCCTGAGGTCTACCTCCTTGGATAGATATACTGATGTGATTTCCTACTTTGGTGAGGAGCACGGGGGGAGTAGAGGACGACAGTGCCTCACTCAAGTTTGGGCGGAAGCCATCAGAGTTTACAGAAAGTGAGATAAATAAATTTGAATGGAAAATAATCTTGTATATTCCATATGAAATATATGCTCAAATATAAAAAGAAAAATTTTATTTGATGTGTTTATCTGGCAAAAGAACTTATAGAAGTAGAAAGCTTTGTAGAAAATAGCTTAAGAAAAAATTTCCTTGTTTATAAATTTGATTATTATGCAATGCAAAGTCTCTATAGAAGGGAATTAAAAGAAATTGTTGGATAACCCTTGGTAGAAACTGTAAACATAACAGGTTTGATTGTTAAATCTTAGGAAGAAAAATCCCAAGAAAAAGATTGTTTGTCCTGTAGGTCAAATTTAACTAATACATGGACAAAGGGAAAACTCCCCTTAGAGTGGTACAAACATTCATCTAGAATAATAATAGAAGCAGATGCAAATAGCATAAACTGTCAAACTATTAAATCTTTAAGTAAAACATGAGTTATTGTATGAAAGAAATATCTTGAAAGAATTTGTATTTATTATTCATAACATTATTATAGTTTTAAATCCAGTAATTCTTCGCAAAGATATTTTACAAGAGATTTTACTCATTTACAGAGAAATAATCTTTCATTATGGCTAAGCGATAAAAATGAAGAAAATATTATTCATAGAAAGTAAAAAAATTGAATACAATTTCCTTTAAAAATAACCTGAAAAGTATTCAAATGGAGGAACCATAGAGCACCACAAAATTATCAACAATATCGCTTAAGGAATAATAAAATCATGCACCCAAAAGGAACAGAGATATTATTGAAAATTACAACGGCACTGTCATAAGAAAGCCAAACTCGAGCACAATACTATTAAAGTATAGAAACCAGAGAACAAAAGGATTGAAAAATCCAATAAACTTGATAATTCATAAATTAATAAACAAGCACAATGGAACCTCACGGTTTGAAGTTAAAACTTAAAACCTAGGTGGTTCTAATACCAACCCTTTTTCGACTATAGACAACCCATGACATTGTTTCTGGTGGTGCCAATGGGATATATATATATATATATATATATATATATATATATATATATATACAACAAGAAGTAATGAAAAACCCTTACGGGGTAGCTTTGCACAGTTATAGGATAAATAACAAATCAACCTCTAAAAACCTTGTCAATATCAAAATTAACTACTCTCGACCTCAATGGGAAATACACGAGAAGTAAACCCTCAAGGGTCGACATGAATATAAACCCTTGAACCAGAGAAACAACGTTGAGAACCATGTTGGAAATATTGTCATTAATGGCAAAGGAGCACAAAGGAGCAGCACCAAGACAAGGGAGTAGATCAGAATCAGATGGAATTGTTGCAGAGAAAGAAAGTGAAGTGGCAGAGGCTACAAGAGGAGGGTTTAGACAGGAAGTAGGTTTTTAGAACAGTTAGGGTTTTGTTGTAAGCATTTAGGCAATTTAGACAAAAGGCCACTAATTGACAATTAGGCATGGCAGGATATTCTGTGTAAATATAGACATAATTGCCAAATATTGGATCTTCTTTTTCGAAATATATTTGAGTTACAGGTTTTATGAATTTATGAGATTGTGTATTTTAAGAAGTTGCGCATTCCATTTATAATTGAATTCTGGTTGGATTGCATATGTCGAAGACTGGTCATCAATCACTGAATGGATCGATGCCCATGAAATTGTTAAACACAACCCTACAATTGAAGTTCAATTCACACAGAATAGATAGTTCCTGATCAAATTGAATAATAGGAACTTGGATGGTTTCAAATCCTTTTGGGAATCATGAATTTGTGGTGCATAAAGCCGATGGTGTTATTTGTTGGAGGATAAGACCAGAAATTTGTGGGGACAAATGCTGGTGGAACAGATCGGAAGGTTCCGCTTGGGTTTATTGTAGTCGAGTTGACAAATGCAGTGTAAAAGGAGAAGGTTGTACCTGGAATGAAGACTAGAACCAAAATTGATGATGTGGAGGAACTACATTAAAAATTGGATGTGGAACCATGAGCCAACGGCGAAAATGGAACAGTGAAAGTGGTTTCGAAAACCACCAGAGGGTTTTCGCACCGCTTTTGGAGGATAATTGGTTTTAAGTGATATGGGCGCGATACAATTAGGAGGGCGATGCGTGGCATATTGAAACCGCCTATTTCGCGTAGGTTTAAAAACATTATCCATCGGGCTAGTTGGCACACGATAACGCGATGACCGTTGGATCATTCTAAGATCAACGACGGAGACTCAACATTCTTTCACATAACGAAATTGTGAGTTAAGAGGAGGACAACCGTATGATCCTTGATTGACTGTTATCGCCATTGAAGTTGCTCGGGGTTTAAACCTTAAACTGGACCCGATGATTTATGAATCTGATTTAATAATTCAAGCGCCTTTTGGGGGCCGATGTTATGCATATTGTGGGGCCAATAAATTTTTTTGACATGTTTTGTTTTAAAGCAAAAAGTATATAAAGAGCGGAATGATAAAAGGTGTGGGACCGGATATGTTGTTATGTTAATACCTTGTGGTTTAACCAAAGTATGGAAGGTTAATGAAATTTGAGAGATGCGATATGATGAGGACCATCGAATTGCGAATGAGATCGATGACAGTCGTTTAATCGGGGATGTGGCATCGATATACGTGCAAGACTAGCGAAAAGGTAAAACTTTACAAATGTTTTATATATTAAAAGTTTATATGGTTATAGAGCAGAAAGCATGGTTTTAATATATTAGGTTTATGACGGGTCTTAAGCAAAGTCATAAAATATGGTATTGTTAACATGCTGTGATGAATAATGTTAATCAAAGGGTAAAATTCCAAGGCAAAGTGTGAAAGAATTCCGCTTTTTGAATATGTGACGAATCGGTGTTAAGGCTATAATTGATGTGCATTTTATATATGCAAAGTGTGGGTAAAACGCAGCACAAAAGGCACAGGTAACGGAAGAAACAGGCTAGTTATACAACAGAGCTAGAATATAACAGCAGAAATTGAAAAGACAGTGACAACAGCAAAAAGACAAATACAAAGCAAGCCAAGAGCTGAAATGGTTGAGTGATACATATTTGTTGTAACTGTAAATGTAAATGAATTAATTATTTTTATTGTATGTGATGCAAAGGAAAGTCTCCGAAGGAAAATCAAAAACCTCCCCTGTAATACTGAATTGAGTACAAAGTATTGTAACATCCTGAAGTGCTGAGCGGGAAAATGAGAAGGTGGAATGCAAAGAGTCACATATGGAATGCAAAAAAATATGAGGTGATCCCTATAAATGAGGTTATTATGATATGCTTAAAGGTTAGGAGAGTGAGCGACATAAGGGAAGAGAGTGGAAGAAGAAAAATGAGCAAAAAGAGAAGCTGTAAGGATCCAGAGATGAGATAAGGCAGATATGAAGGTTGGAGGACAACAGTGAAGAAGGAATAGAACAAAGCTGATATCTAGGTAAACCAGCATGTGTTTTCATAGTTGTGTAAGGAAGTTGGCACTTCCATATCAAGTTGTAGCTTGATAGATGTCTAGTTGTAGCTGGCTGAGGTAGGAGCCTCCTGTGGGTTGTAGCCTGCAGAGAATAAAGGGGAGTTGGAGCTTCCTTGCAAGTTGTAGCTTGCAGAATTGAGGTGGTAGCCTCCTGTAGGTTGGAGCCTATAGAAAATCAGTGGTGAGAGGGAGTTGTAGCTTGCCTTTGCATCACAACAATAATAAGATGTGGTTTTCTCCCTTATGGGTTTCCACTTATATATGTTGTCCATGTGCATGATGATTATGTCTTGATGTTCTATAATTTATCTGCTTAATACTTGCTGCACACATATTAGTATTGTTGTTTCATTATATATTAAGTAGAGCATGAAATGAAGATGTAAATAAATGTAAACGAAAGTTTAAAAGACCATGAAGTGTTAAACTGATTCACCCCCCCACACCCCCCCCCCTCAGTTTAACTAAGGGTCCAACAACCCAGCTAAACAAACAACTGAGGAATTAACAAATGCACCTAAAAGAAAACGGATTCTTCAGTAAGGAATTGCTGCAGGAGAAGGCAAAAAATCCAATGGAAAAAGAGGATGGAAACATTACCTGCAGGGCGAATAGCACACATCAATTAGTAAAAACTTAAACAAAACATTTTTTTAACACAAGAGTTCCAGACCAAGAGAAAAAGAATAACCTTACCTTGGGTCGACCTGAGGAAGTGTGCCCTCGGACCTGCAAAACAAGAATATAAATCTGGGTATGAGAATGTTTACAGTCGCGACAGATATAATGAAAATAATTAGGTTATGAAGCTAGATAGAAGAAAAATAAGAATGCCGAGATAAACCAAATAAAGAAAATTACCTATGACAAAAGCCGAAGAAGAAAGCCATCGGCTACAGACCAACGTGGAGAGATTGTTACAAACCTGGGCATCATGGCCACACTGTGGTTGAGCCTCTGTGGACAAAATAAAATGCAGAGGAATTTTATTAAACCAGCGACAGAATCCTGAGCATGAAGGCTCATCCGAAAATAATTAGCAGAGATTCCAACAGTAAGAAGCAACACACCAACATAGTAGTGGAAGAGACTCACCATTACCTGAGCCTCTGTGAGAAAATACCTACACAGCAAAAACCCCATGGTTACAAAGCTCGAACACTGAAGCGGCAAAGGCAGAAGAATGAAGTGGTTAAGGTTCAGATGGGGGTAGGATGATACCCTAACTAACCCTGGATCAACCTCCACCGTCGATGTAGGAGTAGATCTATGGAGGAAATTGAGCCTCATGCCAACGCAATTAGATCACAAAGGAAATCTAGGTTTCAGACTGAGAGGTCCATAAATCTCATAAATAAACTCATATCCTGTGGAACGGATAGCATCTGCCAAGATTAATATTTGTGCCATCAACACAGCTATAACCAAGTAGATATAATTAATCCACCTCGAAAAGGGAGCAATCAAATTTGTAAACTTTATAATAATTATGAATGCAAGAATTGTATGGTATGATGAGCTAAATATTATCGTATAATATGGTAATAAATATAAAGTCATGATCCACAAAGTATATATATATATATATATATATATATATATACTTACTTTGTGGATCATGACTTTATATTTATCGATTCCTAATAAAAAGAATTAAGGTATCTCAATCTTTTTCACCATATTTGTTAATATCTTTTTCACTAACCATTTTCGTTAATATCTTTTTCATGTATATTTAACTAAAAATAACAAATCTTTTAATCATCATGTAAAAATAAAACAAGTATTACAACTACCAACAAATGAGGGTTGCCACGAAACATCGATTGCCCATAATACTCACCGGAGTCATGTATTGTGATGGGTCAATGTGAGTTGAGGTTCTACAAACGAGATCCTTTCGAAGTTGGATGCAACCACCTCCACCCTCATGATCCATAACACCCCTATTTAAAACTGGGGAAAAGGCAAAGTGGCCAATGGCCTCTCTAGCCTCAAGATCTCACCCCAACGTGAAACAATTTAACATTCAATCACACTATCTAAGTGCAAAACATCGCTCAACACAAAACTTAAAATAATTAAATTTAATAATTTAATAATGTTTTATTTTTAAAAATGTGCAAATATATAATGTTGTTGCGTCATTTTCTTATATAATAGGATGGATTTAAATATAACATTGATTTAATGATAACACATCAGTAACTTAAAAAATCACACATTAATTATTATGGGGATCACATTATCAATGTGTATTCTTTGTAAAGAAATTGGCTATGAGTTTGTCACTTATCCACTTTATTTGATAAGCACTTTGTTTAAATAGTTGTAAATTATTATAATAAGTAATAATTTAATTAATATAGTTATAAAATTCATGAATTTAAGACGATCATGAAGCATATGACCTAAGAAAACTATTAAAGAGTTTAATGTAAACGAGCTTAGCGGATAAATAGCTTATTTTTTATTTCACTTTGAGTAATATTGATGTAATAAATTAGATATATAGAGAGAGTTGATAGATATTAAATTATAATAATATTAATACCTTTTATATGAATGGCGCTTACTTTTTATGAGAATAGAACTAATTAAATATGGAATAGTATGCAGCGGGCACACCATAATAATAAACATTTATAAACATTTAGTGTTATAATTTATAATTGGATTATAAACATTTAAGTGTTTTTCTAGATTATTTTATAATTGGTGTTATTAAAGTTAGAATTTAATAAAAATATTTTTAATGGTAATTATAGTTATAGTTATTTAAAATATATTTTTGAATATATAAATAAATATATTTTTTTTAAAAAATTTGAACTTTATATAATAAAATCAACTCACAAATATATTAAAAAAAATTATATTATAATAAATATTTAAATAATAATAGTTATTCATATTAAATAAGATAACAATTAATTTGATATCAATATTTTTAACTAATCATTTATATGAATTTATTTTAATGATAAATTTGATATTTATTTATGTATTATTCATTTTGTTGTGGAGTTGTTATTGGTAAAATAAGAAAGTCATGACATTTATGTGTGTTTATTAATTATTCATATCAATTTAACAAAATGATAATTTTAACATTCAATTGATGATGATGACGGTGGTTAACGTCCAGTGAGACCAACCTTTGGTCTATCGAACCTAAAGAAAAGAGTTCTTTAATTTGATTTAAGATTTTATTCCTATGCTCAAAAAGCTTGGAGAGAAGTCTCCCGAGCTCACTGTAATTTTGACATCTCAAAAGGCTAGGAAGGTCAGTATTGCAACAAAGATTATGAAATTGAGCTCTAATGTGGTTGTACACAGAGCACTCTAAGATGAAGTAATTTTCATCCTCGATGTTCATATTCTCACTCTAAGAGGATATTGTGTTCCTTAAATATTTTAGTGTGAATTAATTATGGTTTAAATAAGAAAGAATTGGTATATGTTTATTTGTGAAAGATACAATTTAGAAGTTAATGGTATTTTAATATATTTAAAATTTTAGATAGTTTATTTTAATATTTGACTTGATCGAGCTTATAAACTTCTAAAGAGTTGATCCATGGCTTCTCATCACTAAATACTTTAGCTAAGAGAAATCAACCAATTAAACTAACTCTTATGTAAAAAATAATAAATATTTTAAATATAATTAATTTTGTATTTTAGTATTGATTGATACAATTAATTTGAAATTTCTAACTTTAACTATGAGAATAAGTAAGCCATCATTTCTCTTTGTAAATTAATATATTGTTCCTCTTTTGTTGGTCTAGTCACTCCCTCACTCCAAGTCATCTTTCCTTCACTATAAGCCATCCTTCCTCTCCCCTTCGTAGAGATTAGTTCCTTCCTTATCCTAGATGATTAGGAAAAACCTCTTCAAAAATAAAATACCATATACAATTTTAATATTAGCAATAGATGGGGATGGAATATATTTTGCCGTCCTTAATTGTTGAGTTGATAGGGGCATTCTACCAATATTTTTTTACATTAAAAATTTGACATGTGTCCATTTAATATTTAATTGATTTATATAATATTGTTTTTTTTAGTATTTTGTTTTAAATAAAATTTATTTGTAATTTTTAGCTTTTTAAATTTTTATAATATAAATGAAAGTTATATTTATTAAAGTTTTATAAATTATTTTTATTTTTTTATATAAAAAAAATATTAATTAATAAATATAAAATTAGAGTAAATAATTTAATTAATAATGTAAAAATAAATTGTTTACTTGGTGTAGAGTACATAGTGACAAGGTGTTCTATTACAGAACTTCATGGTGTAAACATCACAAGTTACCGTGACAAAGTGTTTTATTAAGGCACTTTATAGTGTAAAGGTCACAAGTTTGAAATTCCGTAGAAAAAAAATCCAACCATGATAAGAGCTATTATTGCTCAAGCTAGTGTGATCCCCAATTGATTTTGACAACTTGCATGCCCTTGGGTTGTGACTACTCAAGACTCACATAAACTAGCAAACAAAAATAAATAAAAATATAAACTTATTATTAAAAAGTGAAACATAAATATTTTATATTTTATATAACTCCAAATTAAATATGATGATGTAATATTCATGTAAAGAGATAATAATATCACATAATTCAAGTTCTACATTTCAAAAAGAAGATTTCTACCTCGAGGGATTTGATCCCTCCCTAGGAATGATAGATTTGGAATTAGATAGATCTAGATTGGCGAATGAAAAAGAAGAGAAAATTGATATCTTGCATATGAATAATAATTACAACGTTGCAATTTCCATGTTTTGGTCAATAAGTTTAATGGCCCTTATTGCCAAAGTTGGTTTGGGGGAGGAGAAGTCATCCATGGTTGTGCCAGAAGACATAGTGGCTAAGAAGCATGTTGCACATAAGGGCTAGTCCAATAAATTATAACTTTGAGACTGGTCTTGAATCACACCTTGGGATTTATACTTCCATGGTATTTTTTGAGCCACAAAAGGTAGATTTTTCAGTTCCTCTACTTCATGATAAGTATCCTTCAGACCAGGAAGAGATGGGAAGTTTTTTTGTGGTTTGTTATTTATTGCATATGGCATAGATGTCAATCTAATCCAAGGGCAATGCCTTCAATATGTTTTTTCTTCTACAATTTAAGAAACATATGGTCAGGGCTAATTCTATGTCTTCCCTCTTATTGTTCATCTATAGGGTGTTGGGAGCTCAAGGAAATAACTATATCTATCTTGAAGTTTTTGAGCATGTTTCTAATCTCTACTCTTGTCACTCAACTACCAACAAATTTGTCGATTCTTGTCAGTATGTCTCTAGATCCTTTGCTAGCCCTTAAAGTCCCCTTGGAATATCTTCGACATAATTCAATAATAATAATATAAGATTGTTGAGATAATCTCCAAATCCCATCATATTGACAAGATCAATACAATCAACCCAAATTCCTCTTAGTAACAACACACACTGTGTGTCAAGAGCCAAGTTTTCCTATTTGACTCTATGAAGATTGTAGTTGAACACGCGGACATAGTATTTAAGGCTTTCTTCTTAATTTTTGGTAATTCTAATGACCTCTTCCTTGCTTTCCATTTCCTTATAATAGTCCTAATATTTTTCTAGGAATCTCTTCTTCATCTAATGCCATGTGCAAATGCTACCTTTACTAAGGTTCATGAACCAACACAATACTACAATGTTGGGTGTGGTGGGGAATAACTTTATCTTCTGAGCATCTGACATGTAGTCATAACTTTGGTCTAAGAGTACATCCAATTCAAAAAGAAATATATCAAGATCTTCCTTGGATAGACCATAGAAGTTAGGTAGAGTTGAGTGAGGAAATTCTTCATATTTATTTCTTCATATAAATCAAGGACGTGGAGTATGAATGTTGTTGCTTCCTTATTGAATTCATGGGCCATCTCTAATTGAGTCTCGTTTTCCTCCTATGGAGGTATTTTACGAGAATCTAAAAAAAACAATTCCTCGGAGTGGATTTGTTCACTAACTAAATCCTCAAAAAAAAGAGCTTCCATTGGTGTAGAGGATGAAGCTTATGTGACCTTTGGCTTCTGACTATAGACTTTAGGATTATTTTTGGAAAAAGATCTTGTTATGGAATTCAAATAATTGGATTGATCATGCCCTTTCTTGTTAAGACTAGCATGCACTGTTAGTTTTATGCGGGGTTTTCATAAGTCTACCACACTAATCTCTAGACCTGGGAATTAAATATTAAAAATACATTATATCTAAGATAAACTACTAATTATGTCAATCTATTGAAAATGAAATCTTATATGCTGAAATAAACAATCAAAGGATAAAATAAGAATAAAATAATGGTTATACTATTGGTGGTTGATTATACTATTGACAATTTCCTCAAATTGACACAAAAAATGATGAGCACTTTAATTACCTTTTTAATTGTGTATAAAGAAATAAAATAATTATACATTTAATTGAAGATTTATATGAAACTCGTGAATTGTTATGCACTATTTATATTAATATAATTCAAAATTATAATAACCTAAATGTTGCCATAGAATAAGATATTAGTGTACTTTCTGAATTCACCAAAAAAAAAACTACTTGCAATCCAATCCACACTTACAAGAATGTATAGAAAAAACTTGCAAGAAAATAAATGCCACACTTACAAGAAATTAAAGAATTTGTAAGAAAGTAAATCACACAAGAATCTAAAGTGCTTGGTGTATTTGTTTAAGGTGGCTTGTTCTATTTGTTTAGATCTTGGTTGATGTAACATAAGTGTTGTTACACGTGCAACATGATGCAATAACTCATGCAATAACTCAGAAACCATCAACCCATACTTTTTCATAAATAAAAATGGCTGCAAGGCAGCTAGTCCCTGCCTTGAGCCAGGACAAGTGTGAACGACATGGGCTTTCAAGTTACACGGTTACCTTATTTAACTAATATCTTCGCGTGAAAGACAACATTATACCTTGTAGTCGCAACTCATAGGGCGGCAACTCATAGTATCTGTTGATTGTTGTGAAACCTAAAGCTTGTTCAAAATTCCCTACAAGTCAATAATTTCCACTTGATACATGTAACATAGTCTCTCTTAGTATTTGTTGATTGTTGTGAAACCTAAGGCTTGTTCAAAATTCCCTACAAGTCAATAATTTCCACTTATACATGTAACATAGTCGCCCAGCCTTGGTTCTATATCTCAACTGATAGACATGTCTGGTCAACAGGTCTCGTGTATGATAAGTTGGAAGAATAAACAGGAAAATTCTAGGCCTTCCTTTCTGATTTCCATTTTTAAAAGAAGACCTATGGCAGAAAGGTAGGGAACGTGTGCTTCAAGCGAAGTCAATGCCCAACAAATACAGAAACGCAGGTGACGTTCATAGATATTTTTCAACTTTGGCATCAGCGGATCGGTTGCTCTCGAATATGAGGCCTTACCGGCCTCTTGGCTGAAGGATTTTAGCAGAATATCATACCCATTGAATGTGCATGCTGTTGGTGCTGGATGGGTTTGCCTGAATTTTAATTCAGGTACACGTTGTTTGGATTGACGAATTCGGGCAACCAATTTTTTACTTTTATATCTTGTTTGAATTCAACCATTTAAACCCAAATTGTGAAACTCTTACGGTTTTCGTGTACACCCAGTTTGTACTTATATATCTTGTTTGAATTCAACCATTAATACTTAACTTGCGAAAGCTCTGGATTGAATTCCGGGACGCCCAAAATCTGTGACACCCAGTTTGCATTTCTTAGGTTTTTTTTTTTTTTTAAGAAATTGAAATTCAAACACACCCAATAAGGACTTTGGCTTTGAGGAGTCATGATGCCGGTCAGTCTTGAAGAGACCAGCACTGATGCAGACGAAATGGATTCTGAAATGGCCATGGAGTCTCCGATTAGACAGAAACAGAAGTACACCATACATTTCCCTGGTGCAGTGAAGAGGAGTGCATACAGATTTGATGGGCAAGGCAATTTCTTTAATAAGGATTGGGATCTGAGCGAAGGCGAGGGTGGGGAATTTTGTTGGTACCATGTTGAGCTGCCGAGATCTAATCAGAAACTCGCAGTGGCTGCACAATACTTGATTGATGTCCTCTGCCCACCTCTGAAGCTTCACGATATCCTGTCCCTTGTGACCAGTGGGCCCTTCTGTGGGAATGTCGATGGGGCTCTTGTGTTTAGGGTCAATTCCCCAGGCCCCACTGTCAGCAAATTCACCCAGAGGCTTACCGCCAGGATCAGCGAGAATACTGTGATCACAGTATCTCTGGGCAAGGTGCCAAGGCTGGGATTTTCTCCGACGGGGCAGTCTCTGCTTTCTGAGATCCCTAGTGTGGAGGGTCCTCCATCCCATCGCCTTTATGGAGAAAAGGATGAGGAGAGCTCAAAACAAGCCCCAGAGTCCAATGGAATTGTCATCAGAGAGCATGTTCTGGAGTTTCTGTTGACTATGAATCATTCCGAGGAAGCTGATAACCCTGTGCCCACTAGGGTCTCCAATCTCCTTGTGCACATTGTGGACACCCATGTTGATCATCTGCAGGATATAGTAACGAAGCTTGAGATAGAGTTGGATTCCATAGAGCTTGAATTGGATAAAGGTAAGCAACTCTATCATCTATGCTCTCTTTGTCATACTTTCCACACCACCTGTCATTTTTTAGTTTAGTTTTTCATATGAACAATTCTCAAATTTAATGTTTGGTAGCGAGAGTGACAATGATACAGTTTCTTCTCGTAGCAAAAGTCAGAATGAATCGTTTCAGAAAATTGTTTCTCACCTCTTTCCTTCAAACAATTTTTATCCTTGATCCATTTTGGTTTCCTTAAATACAATTCAAGTCTCTTTATTTCAGAATGATTCCATTTCCTGGTTGCCTGTAATCCCAAGAATATTCTGGATCTTTCCTGTAAAATTGTAAATTCCACCTATGGACCAAGAAGGATTTGCAACTTGTTTGGCCAACGGATGTTGTAATCCCCAAGGCATCCTCGCTTTCTCTCTCTCTCCAGCTGCCCTCTAGTTTCCTCTGCTGTTCGTAATGTAAATTTTTATTTTAATCCCTTGCTTTTCTCAAGCGTAAATAACTGGGTTAGTTGTTGCAAAAGCTGTTTTCTGCGAAACAGCTACAGTGGGAATTATGAAAGAGTTCATCCATGTAAAAACTAACTTATCTAGTAGTTTTGACACACAGCCCCGTTATTTGATTTGTAAGAGATACTGGTACTGGTAAATTAGGGTGAAGCCCAAGTTGGTCTAACTTTTTCTAGAGGAATATGGATGCTTACTATATCTCTTGTACCTGAAAGAATTACAGATAAGTTTGTGGTACAAATAGGCTTCTAGGTAGGATCTAGTGCTATGTTGAAGTTTTCAATATGTGTTCTATGAATCTGGCTCTAGCTAGAGAGGGCACAATTGGGGTTGAAGCTTAGATGAAGTTGAACAGCAATGCATATTTTTAGATGAAGAATTTTAACATGTATATATGTTCTTTGTCATTTTTGTCACTATGCTGAATGCAAATGTAGATAAGTATTGTGTTTTGTCACGAAGTTTTTCAGCATAGGATGAACAAAATATTTTGGATTGTGAAAATTTTCACTAAAGATTTTTGTCTTGATATGTTTTAAGGCAAGGCTGAAGGGCCTTAGGATATTCAGAATTCAAGTCATTTAATGGATGAATTTAAGGAATAGCGGTGTTTCCATTGTGTTGGTTTCTTCATGCATCATTCTTGATTCCCTATGATTTTAGGTGGTTACTTATTGAAGAAGCAGAGATTGGATGATAGGCGATTTCCTAAAATGCATTTAAATTTACAGCGTCTTTTGCAGGTCAGTTTTCCTTTCTCACCGAAATGACTAGATTGAGTAGCTGAATTATGGCGATGCTTTGAATGTTCTTTCTGCATTAAAAAGTGACCTGAATCAATAATTGATTTGTTGCAGGTTATTGCACATGGAGAGCAAGTTTTCCCGAGAGTGAAAGATAAATGTGCTCAAAGAACATGGTTTGCAAGGGAGGACATTGGATATCGATGATGTGAACAAAAGATAGGAGAGAAATGTAAAGCCCTATCCCGCAAGCCGCCATTGCATCGTACATTCCGGCAGACATATTATCTTAAAGCTAGAATTTGTTCAGAAATGCAAGCAATTTTCAATGTTGCAGAGTTTTAGCTTAAAATTTTCAAGAAATCACTAAATCACCGCGGAAATAAGAAACAGCCACATCCATAGTTACAACAGGAAATTAGGAAACATATGATCTTCAAACTGTAGACTACATACCCGGCACCTCTGACGCAGAGAGAACAGTGGCATGACTTATTACAACAACTTTCTATTTTATATCCAGGTGACCTGCCCATTTAACACCTCATACAACCTATCCAACCATAACTAGCCAGTCTCTATCGCATATAATATTAATCATTTGCAATTGCAAGGGTCGCAGGTATAGTTAGCTCCACATTTGCAACCGCGAGAAGTGCAACACCCACTCTCTCCCGCAATAGTAGCAGAACCCCCAAATTTTCTGCCAATTCAACAGATTTTCCGATCAGAAAATTTCCCCTTTGCCTCAGCTTTAATAACCGTAAAATTCTAGCATAATTTGTATGGTTCTAGGCAAGGCGTTCACTTAAATCTAGCAAGAAAGAGGTTATTCATGGCAATTTCAGAAAAAATTACAACATATGATCAATACCCTAAATATGATACTTATCAATGAACACCAACTGGAGTGTTCATTGATTTCATCCGCTAGGCCTCAGAGAAAACTGAAAGGGAACATAATTATTCTATATAATCATAAACGAATATAGGAAACCTAATCGACCAATAACACTTGGAAAACAATTGCTTCAAAGTAACCCTAATCGGCCATTAACGCTGGTTTTTTTGCAGATCTGAAGCCTTTATTTCATACGTATAGTAAGATTCGAAGATCTGTGACGGTCAGTCCCAGCTAGTCTAATCTTTCTTCTATCGATTTGCTAGAGCTGCAGCATGTAAGACAGATTGCTGAGCACAAAAACTCTGCTAAACTTATTTTTAATGTTTAGTAGTGCCAATCCACAATGGCTATCTGTAACGTCAAACCGCCGAGAAGCTATTGATACAGGCCCAACTGCAAGGTCCCGTGAACTCCCTAACACGGAGTAAATTAGAGGAGGTACAAAACTACAATCTGCAAAACCCAACAAGGAGATTACACAAAGGTAAAAACATTGAAAAACAAAGAACATAACATCAAAGTAAATATTCAAAAAGGAAAAATATGCTCTAATGGAATTTACTTGCGCTTAAGCCTGAGAAAAAACGTCTAAGAGTTTCTCAAATTGTCACTAAAAATGAAGTAGCCAATAAATAAGACACAAACCAAAATAAGAAATAAAAAGTATATGAAAATAATTAAAGTGATTAAAAAAATAAAAAAAAAACCTGGATAACCATGTGGGCCCTTGCATGAGGGCAACGTGCCTCACCTCCTCCATAACATAACAGAGCGAGCATGCATGCGGGGCACTAAAACCACGCCACCTAGGGGTTTTCTGAATATAGAGCCCGCGTTCGAGCCCATGCCAAGCACCATTCCTCCAGGTTTTGTTTCGGAAGAATCAATTGACAGGTTTTGTTCCGGACACAAGTGCTCGCTGCAACTGGGCTCAGGGCAATGGATGTTCACCAATTTTTCTTGCAATTTGCTACAAATATGCAGCACTATGCAAGTGGAACAAAACCTGTGCGAACAAGCATTGATTTCAAAATTGAGATATAGAGCAACAAGAGGAGGGTTAGCAGAGGCCCAAGGGAGGGCACAGAGAAGGACGAAGAAACTAAAGAAAGCGAAGAGTTGGATGTGCTCGGTGAAACATTCAAGTTCCTGGAAATGGCCAAGAAAATGCAGCAACAACCAAAATGCCTCAGACAGTTCGTTATTTGTCATCCTAAAAATGTCAGATATGACACTCTTGTATAACAAGAAGAAGATACAAGGACATCATAATTAAAAAGGTTTGAATTTTAGTTTATTTTGTACAAAATTATGAAATAAAACTGCAAAGGCAGCATCTGATTGCAGCTCGTGGTTGGGTAGAATATCAAATTCAGTGCAGGGTTCTATATTGGAATAAAGAAACATTCCTTGACCATGTCTCCCTCTTAACCCTGTATAATTAACCCTGTATGAATTTATTTGCATACTGTTATATCATATATGCTCTCTTTTTTTAATATCGGCATAACTATTTCTCTAAATGGAATATAGCTCCTTCAATGTACGTTCTAAGGACCAAGTATGCTCTGCATTGCATTTAGAAAATTGAAACATAGATGTACTTTTACCAGTTTGTGCATATAAGTACACTAGACAAATGCTGATGAAAAAAAATGTACACCTGCTACTGTACAAGTCCTAAACAAGGATAGGGTTATTATCCCGAAAGGGGATGGTTTGAATGGTAGGTTTCTAGCAATATTGAATAACATGTAAAGGAATTAAGGAATTTTCAGAAAGTAGGTCATACTTTAAATAATAAAAAACCAAATTTCAAATTTGTTTACTCATTTTTCCCATAAGCACAACTGTGCAAAATAGTGGCTCTATAATTGATCCCATAATTAGAACATATTTAAATTTATTATGGCAAGAACCTATATAGCAAGAAATATGTTTAAAATGCCAAGGAAAACTCTGTTATTCAATCAAATATACGGCAGTATACCAACAATAAGCAAGAAAAAATGGGTTTTGGTCGTTCATTCTTATATTCTGCAATATGAATACAAAATCTTGCAGATGCTCTAAATATATATATATTACTGTTATCACACTAGAAAAATTACTACCAAGACTGCTAGTGAATGAGTCATGACCCATTGAACATGGTAGATTTCTTAATTTTATATCAAGTGAATATTTGCATTTGCATTAGCTAAAATTTCAAATAAATCTAGTTAGAGAGAGAAAATTTGCAAATACATTGAAATTCTCTGTACAATTTGTTTATTCAACATCAGCTTGCCAATTTATGTATCCAGAAAATGAAAATGAAGTGCCAGGTCTCGATTTGGAATTGCGTCTTTAGGTAAAGAAGTGCACCTTTGCTTTCTGCAAGTCTGCAGGGTCACCACCTATGCTGCAGAGAAAGGTAATTATACTTACATTTGAATTTTGTATGCATATTTCTTGATATTTTCACTAAACCACACAAACTCATCAGCACCAACAAATGTCTTACCATTCTATGTTGTAGGTGATGACAATCGAAGGCTGGATCGGCTCGACCGAGAGGAGCAGGTTCAAAGTCTAGTTCAAAGCCTACTAACTGTATTGTGAGTGGGGAGAAAATCGTACCCACCTCTCTTTGGTTTTCCTAGTTTGATTCCCACCTCGCCTTGATTCGCCTCGTTAAAGACTCGAGCTTGAACCGAACAACCAAACCCCATTGGTGTTGTTGAGACAGTGGAACTGGCTGGAAAATAGTCCGAACAACCGAACCCCATTGGTGTTGTTGAGATGGTGGAACTGGCTGGAAAATGCCCATAAGAGAGGAAGGATCTCATTGGAAACCCCATTGGTGTTACGAGAAACTATGAGCCCAGTACAGAAAAATACCATAAGAGAGGAAGGATCTCGTTGGAAACCCCATTGGTGTTGCTGAGACGGTGGAACTGGCTGGAAAATACCCATAAGAGAGGGAGGAGCTCGCTAGAAAAGAATACCCATAAGCCAAGGTGCCTGAAGATCCTATGCAGTTTGTTGTTCATGGATTAAGGCGCCACATGTTTTCTATTTTCCGTAAGAGAATAAGTTTCTGTCAATATATATTATATTTTAAGACAGGGATATATAACTCTTTTCCGTAAGAGAACAAGTGTCTGTTGATATATATTATATTTTAAGGCAGGGCCTATAATATGATCCAACATAACACAAACCATATCCTTTTACACTATCGCATTCTGTTTACACTATTGCATATCCTTTCCTTTCCTGGCAGCATTCAGGCTAGCATTTTATACTCGAGATTAATGCTAGCATTAGTCTATCGCTTTTGAAGAAAACTGAAAAACTTCGTACCAATTCAACTTACTCTATGTTTTTATAGGTGCGGCCTCGATATGAGGCCAAATAAGACCTCCAAATCGCTCATTGGCTAAAACAATTTAAAACAATAATTACATGGATTTTAGATGAACATCACTCAGATAAAAAAATTGGTTTTTAAATATAAATAAATAAAACTTTATAATAAATTGAATGGTTCGATTTGATTTTCGATTTGGTTTTCGTGCACGAACTAATGGTAGGGACCCAAAAACGATTACTATAGTCCACTGCCATGCGCGCCGAGCGGGGACTAATAAGGCCACGAAAGGTGCAATAACATGGTTTTCTAACTTCGTGAGTTCGAGAGAGGGAAGGTATAATATACAACAAGCCCTTAAATTTCTGGGTTTAGAGCATTAAGAAATAATCATGTGTGTTATTAAATCTCTCCCGAATGATATATTTACTTTTCAAATTAAGGTATTTCATTACCTCACTTTTACTCTAATTTGATTTGGTGGATTTCCATATTATTTGGAATATTATATTTTTCATGTATGACTTAAATAATTTCATTGGTTTTGGTTTCACTTCTGTTGCTAGTGAGCATCCATTATCTTAATAAAGTCACCTTAATGACACATACAATTCTCTATTGCCTACAAAATATATGCAACCATTGTATAATTTGTTTATTCATAATTTTTTATTATATTATGTTTTATTTTTTTATTATAGGTATTTATTTTGAAATAAGGTTTTCAAAATTTAATTAATTATTAATAATTATTAGGTATATCATCTACATCGAGTGTATATGGTCACAGATTTTAACTTTGCACTAATATTCTAGACTATTTTTAATATTAAGTACAAATCAAGGTTGAGATTTATCTATAAAATAGTTATCCTCTATACTATTTTAATTAAATTAATTAATTAAATAAATAATACAAATATGTGTCATATGAACATAAGTTATAGTTTTTTTGTGTACGTGGTATTTGTAAGTCATGGTATTATGCTATGGTCTTGTAACAAAGCTTATTTATAGATTAAGAATATCCGTGGTAAAGTAAGGGTAAATATCTATGGTCAATAATCTTGTTACATGTTTTTTTTAATGTATATATGTTTAACTCATACATTAATGTTATCATTCCTATCAACATTTACCAACCATTTGATTTATATGATTGCACTAAAATATGGGTATCATATTTATATTGTATTAGTTAAATGTTACAATGTCTTTTTATTTTAATGATTGGATAATCATGTTGATAAGTATCTTATTATCGGTTATCATTCTTCTTCCATCCAATAAGCACGGGTCGCTAAATAGGCTTAGCATAGTCACCAAAAAAAATAAAAATGATTGAATAATTAGTAGAGCTATATTATTTAATGTTTTGTTTTTCAACATGCACGTTAATTAAGAATCTAGCTTTAATTTCCTTATTGTAAAAACTTAGGTAAGAACAAGACCTCAGGAAGCATAAAGTTTCAACATAAAGGTTAATTAAGGGTCTAGCTTGATCTTGAGTGTCAGAATTAGTTAAAAACAGAACTCACTTGGACACATAAAGAAAAGCTAGAATTTTTTTTGGGGAGGAAGGGTGCACATATGTGCATGTTGTGAGTTCAATACATGTAACACACTAAAAATACCTTACATATTTGCAATGCAATAACAATAAGGCCATATGAAAGGTACAATAGCATCTGGTTTACCGACTTCATGAGGAGTTCAAGAGAGGCAAAGGTATAATATACAACAAGCCTTTAAGTTTCTTGTTTAGAGGGCTAAGAAATAATTATGTGTGAGTATCAAATTATCTCATACGTGTTACTTCTCAATTAAGGTATTTCATTATCTTCACTTTTAGTCTAATTTTTGATTTGGTGGATTTGCTATTACTTAGAATATTATATTTCTCATATGACTTAAATAATCAAATAGGTTTCACTTCATTGCTAATGAGCATCCATAATCTTAATAAAGTCACCTTAATGATCTGCATACAATTCTCTATTGCAAACAAAGTATATGCAACCATTGTATAATTTGTTTTCATATCTATTATTGCTTTCTTCCTTACCTCTTTGAGTGATTCACCATTTTTAAATTTCTTTAGATATAATCGTTGCTAACATTTTTAGAACTACATGGGAAAGTAATGATATGAAAAATCATATTAACAAGGGGAGTAAACTTGTATTTGATATAAATCATTTTTGTACTAGGGATAAAGCACCCCTATAAGGTTTTGACCTAAAATTTCAGCCCAATTCATCTTAGCTAGAAGATTTCTCTTTATAAGATGGAATTCTTGCGAGGATCATCAATAATCCAAAAATATAGTCTATTTATTTGAGGAACCCATAAGATCTTAACCCACTTTACACTTACATTAGCTTGGTCTTAGAGGATAAAAGAAAAGAACTAAATTATATATTCATACATTATTGAAATCAATAGTTAATCAGACACTACCAACTAGGAAATATAATGTAGAAAACTAAGAAGAGGTAATAAAAAACTATGGTATATATTACATATATGTTAATCTACTTTGTAAAGAGAACTAACGGAGTACATTGTATACGAAATTGTGCTTGGGCGAAGAAAAATTCAAATCCCTTCAAGTTCGAAGGGGGTAAGTGTTTTGACTAGCTTTCTCAAATTTTGAAGGGCCTAACCATAAAGGAAACATACAGTATGTTTACCTTTGGTTCATGGACTCACCCCATAATAACACGAGGGTCAAATGCTTCAAATTATTTGTGAGAGGCTGATTTTGACATGTGCTTGAGCCGTTTCAACATCCACGATTTAGACATGTGCTTAAGCTCCTTAAAAATCAAAATTTCTTCTAGCAACATTTTTTCCATGCTCCACAATAGAGCGTTCAACATGCATCCTAGCCACCACCACTACATACTACAAGAAGCTGTTTGACAAGTGCCAACTTGATTTCTAAAAAATTTTTCCATGCTCCCTATCCAATTACACAATAGAATGCTCAACATGCATCCTAGCCACTTCTAATGCATTGTTTAAGTGCCAACTTGAGTGCTAACCTTTGTTAACCTTTGTTTTTTTTAAAAGAGCCAATAAAATCATATATTAACATCTCTAAGGAATGTCATGGAGAAAAATATTAGATTACCAAAACGAGAGTTTTACTTGGGAGATACATCATACCACATGCGTTCATATTCGGGGGATATATATTGAGGAGAAATGACATAATATATTGAGCATATAATAGGGGGTAAAGGGTTTTAGTGTATATCTACGGAAAAAAGAGCTCAATGTTAATGAAAAATGGATACTACAATATCTAGTGAAAGTGAGGTTTTTAGTGGGGAAGGTGTATTGGGTTTGTATTGGTAGGAGGTTAAATAATGTGATTTTTAGAGGTATTAATTTCCAATATGTAGTCAAATTACGGGTAATTTTTAGTATGCCATGAACACACATGATATGTTAGAGGTTCGATCGAGTGCTCAAAAATATGCTCAAAAAATGAAAGTTGTCGAATGACTTGAAACCTATGTGCTTGCATATATCTTGTCGTTACGAATGCGACGCGACTCGTTTTGCGAGAAAACTAAAACCATATGCTCCCGAGAAAAAGTTCTGTTCGTTTTTCCCAAATGAGCAAAGTTTTAGCCTGCAAAAATTGGCAGGTTTCCTACTCAACGGTGCGTACGGTTGACTAGGCATGGTTGGCGGGCTCGTTGGGCCAATTAGGTCTTGCCACTTGGATGAATTTTATTAGTGCTATTGTGGTTTTAATTTTAATGGTTGGATGGTGGCCAACCACATGCTGCCCGTGGCCCGACCAAATGCGCTACGTGGCGGCAGGGACCACCAAAAATTTGGTTTAAGTACGAATTAACCTCCGACGGAATCAAACCTCAACCTCATTCCAAATAGCGCAAAGCCTTAACCATTCGGGCTAACCATGGTACGTGAAAGCCATCGAAAAAACACATATTTAAATGTTGATTTGCGGGAGTAATGTTAAAGGCAGACCAGCCCATTCAAATAGTTTTACCATCGATGGTGGAATGAGGAAAGTGGAGATGGAACCTTGAATTTTTATTAAAAAAAATTTCAACTTCTAGTTATATATAGTTCGAAATTCGGTTTTTAAGGGTTAATGGTGAAAGTGTTGTCCCACAATTTGCACGAAAATCTTCCAAATTGTCGCTTCGTTAGCAGGTGCAATTTTAAGAGCGAAATTATAGAATTTGGTGCCAAATTTTGGGGACTTTATAGAGTGACTAGTAAACGAAAGCTAAGGGGAACTCATAACTTCTTCAATTTTTTACCAATTTGGGAAGCGAGAAAAGAGGCTAGAAGATTTTTTGATAGTTACGAAGCTAATGGAATGGGTTTTGAAGCCATTGGAGCATTGTAGACATTGAGTACCAACACCATTTTTTAGCATCATGATATAGGGCCAAGCCATTGGAAGTTGGACCAAAGGACGTGGCCGAGGGATGAACTCCTTCATCACTTGCTATGTTGTGGTTATTTTTATGGTGTATTTGTACGTTCTTTTTTGCTATTTCGGATTTTAAATTCATGCTTTATGTGTATAAAAAATTAACATAAAGGCTCATAAAAAAAACTCAATTTTAACACTTGCAATTTAAACTACCTCAAGCACATTTACATATAGATTTCATACAAATCAAGTTTGGTTTAGAGCTTTGGTTTTCTTTGTTCTTTGTGAGGATTTAATTTTTTATGATGTTTATGATGCCCACAAGGTTGAAGCTCAAGAGAGGAGAATGAAAGCTTGTGGGTGCGGGTTCTCAATTTGGGACCCGGACAAGGAGCCCATTTGTCTCAATTTCCACCACAAGTTTCACCTCAAGTTGTACTTGAAGCTTCAATAAGCATGTCTCATGAAGGAAGAGGCGATAACATCGGATGAGAAGAATTTCATAAAAGCTTTCTTTGACATGCACGAAATGGTGAAGGTTATCTATGAGAGAGAGAAATTCAAGATTGTAGGGTGAAAGTTGCAAGATTTCGAGAAGGAGATGGTTCTTACGGAGGAAAAGGAGGGAGATGATGATAAACCTTCAAAGGAAATGGTGACAAACCACCCTCTTCTCCACCATCATCTTCCACCTCCATCCTCACCTTCATATTCTTCCTCTTCCACAACAATTGTTACTCGAAACACATCCACATACCCCAGAGGTTCATGGTAAAACTCCCTTATTAAAACTTGATATCAAATTTGAACTTCATATGTATAATGGTGAAGTGAATGCTAAAAGAATTTATAATTGGGTTCGTCAACTTGAAGTTTATTGCAAGTTTCGGAGACATCAAAGACGATAAAACAAAGATTCGATTGGCTTCATTAAGATTGGAAAGTGTTGCTTTGATTTTGTGGGAAGCCAAAACACAAGAGGATATGAAAAAGCATGGTAGGTCTCAACCTCTTGGATATATTTTATTGCTTCACTTAAGAGAAAATTTTACACATTAGCTTATATGTAGAAGGCTATTATGGATTGGCGAATTTTTAACGGAACAACTAAGGAATTGAGAAGTGTGAAAATTTACACCCCGAGAGTTTAGAAAGGTCTTTGATACTAGGTGTAGACTTTCAATCACAAGACACTTTGTTGGCTTCTGTTAGGGTTTTACATAGTTATTTGGAGGCATACTATCCTTATGTTTTAATCCTATAAGTTTAGATGAGGTTTGTGTTTAGGAAACACATCTTAAATCAATAAGGGAAAAACATTTCACAAGAGGGTAGCAAGAAATCAATTCACAAGTGGAGACGAGGGTAAAGGTAAGTTCAAAGGGAATGGAAAGAAGAATGCATCTAATCGATGAGGGAGAAAAATTAACATGCAAGAAATGGTTCCAAAGAGGGTCGTGATGAAGCTCTGTTGGAAGCTTCATCCTTGAGATGGCTGAGAAGCAACAACAAACGGAGGAAAAAAGACATACGCAACTACACAACATGACTTAGGCTCGATTCGGAGATGAAACAAAGATCAAAAAAATGGGAATGAAAGGTTAGGACATATGAGAACTAGCTCTTTAAGTTGTCATAATGAAAAGCACTCAAGATGATAAAACAATAATTGGACTTTTTCCATATTCGGTTATTTCAAATCATACCAAAATTGATGCACTCTTTGATAGTGGTTCACAAGAAAATTTTATTTCCAAAGACTTAGTAAAGAAGCTAAATTTAGAGACCATTCCTCATCAGACCTTATCTTTAAGGTTGCATATGCAAGAATGCAAACTTACAAGTGACGAGGAAATGCATACTTAAAATTTGCAATTACAACAAAATTTCTTGATGAAGTTGAACTTGATGTAGTTCCACTTGATATTTCGCGGGACTTGTTTTTGGAAGCCCATATTTGTATGATAGGAAAGGTATTTTTCATCTCATGAAAACAAGTATCACTTGTTCAAAGGCGGTATTGAGTAAATGGTTAGAGCACATCGACGGAAACTAAATCTTTCACTTGTAAATGCTAGAAACATGAAGACATTATAGCAATAATTTTGTGCTTTTAATGGTCAAACAAAAGAATGATGTTGAAAATGAAGATTTTCAAGGTTGTGACTCAAAGATTGAAATCTAATTTGGTTGAGGTTGTTAACCAATATGATGAGATGTTTCGGGAGCCAAAGGATTTCCTCCCTAGAGGGAATCCAACATGAAATACAATTACCCAACATTATTGTCCTCTTCCTAACATTGGCATGTACAAGATGTTATTGATGGAAAGTGAAGAAATTAAAAAATCAAATTCAAGAGTTTTTGGACAAAGGAATCATCAGACCAAGTACTTTTCCATGTGGTTCACCTATTGTTTTGGTTCCAAAGAAGGATGGAACATGGTGCATGTGTGTGGACTTCCGTGCATTGAAAAAAATTATGGTAAAGAACCGTTTCCCACTTCCTAGAATTGATGATTTACTTGATCAATTGAAAGATGCTAAATATTTTACTAGAAGTTGGACTTAAGGAGTGGCTATCATCAAATTAAGAATCGTTGAAGGTGACATATGGAAGACAACATTCAAAACAAAACAAGGTTTGTTTGAATGACTAGTTATACCTTTGGTCTTTGCAATGCTCTTGCGCCTTCATGCATGTGATGGATGATATTTTGAGGTAATTTCCAAATGATTTTGTGATAGTCTATATATGATATCTTGATTTTTCAGTAAATTTCATGAAGAACATGTTATGCATATAAAAAATATACTTGATGTCTTGAAGAAACATTTGTTTTTAAAGATGTCAAAGTGTGAGTTGGAAAAATATTTAGTGTATATTTGTTTCATATTGTTGGAGGAGGTGAATTGAAAAATAGATCCCTCCAAGGTTGATGTCATTGTGAATTGGCCAAAGCCCAAAATAGTTATGGAGGTAAGAATTTTTGGGGAGTAGCCCAATATTGGAGGAAGTTTGTGCTAACTTCTCTTCTATCACGACTCCATTGCATGCATTGACAAGTGTGAAGCATGTGTCTTCTGTGAGGTAAACAATGCATTTCGCATTGAAGGAAGTAGCGAGTTCAGCTCCGGTACTTGCACTTCCATAGTTGAGGCAGTGTTGGGTCAGAAAGCTGATGCTAGTAGCCCCTATGCCATGGGTGCGGTCCTCATGCAACATGGCAACACATATGTTTTCATTCATAAAATTTTAATGGTGCGGTGATTAATTATCCTACATATGAAAAGAATTGCATGCATTGGTGCAAAGTGTGAAAAAATGGAAATAATACTTAATGGGTGAGGAAACAACCACTCACATTGTAGATCAATGACCATTGCAATACTTGCGATCCTGAAACAAAGTTGCATCAATCAAGGAACTTTCGATGGATGGTTTTTCTTCAACAATTGACTTGGTGATAAGGTATAAGAAAGGTATCTAAAATAAAGTTTTTTTTCTAAGTTGGTTTAATCTATGGATATGAAACATATTTTACAAATCGAGACTTGCCTCAGAAGAAAGGCTGTAGAGCTAGCCAACTTCGAAGGGAGTCTTAAGAAGAAGTCGGAAAGAGACCGCCCCTAACGGAGGCTTAGGCCCAAAAGGATGCCGCCCATAAGCTGGGAAACCAACAATCACAAGTTGTATAGAAAACAACATATACAAAAACAACTCTTACCACCACAGTGTTTACAATCATTGTGTCCAAAAATACAACATAACATAAGGGAAATTCCAAACAAAAAAAGGTAAGGAGACTGTCATGAGGGGTAGTTGTCGGTGTGTGAAGGAGGAATCTCCTCCACAATTGGAAAAATGTGATCATCCTTTGAATCATCATCATCTCCCTTGGATTGCGAGTAGTATTCTCGAGAAGGAAAGTCAAGAGCACTTCTTGTTTGCTTATACGAGGTGCGCAAATGCCCATTTGCCATTGCCGCGGACTGCTTTGGAAGTCCAGCAGGGAACTTGATTTGTGAGAGCGATGGGTTTACGGAATCTGAGAGGCCTCACGGAAATGGTAGACTTCCTCATGCGCGCTTTACGGAGCGGGGCGATATCCTGTTGCACATCTGAAACACAATAGAAATGGTGGCGGTAATTCTTGGATTTTCGAGGCACTATCGAAGATGGAATTGAGCTACATTTGGTGGAGGCATGGTCTGCCAACCATTGGATGGATATGGGCGAAAAGAGCCAGCACCTCTGCCTTCTCGCTTGCACCTCATGTGGTGCCTATGCGACATGCTGGGGCTGAGAGGCCAAATAAGGAGACAATGAGGGTGAACCAAAGGCGGTGCGAAGACAAGAAGGCGAGCTTAGCTGGCAATTTTCACAAACGAGCGAGACTTGAAAGGAGGAGAGAATGTAGAGGGGGAGGCATGAGGTTTTCCTCGAGAGAGGGATTGATTACGGTGGAGAAACAAAGGATGGAAAACGTTGAGCGGAAGGAGATACTTGACTCTAGTCGGCAGTTTGGCGAACCGGCCCCGACGACGAGATGGAGCTCAAGAGCGAGTTGAGGTGAAAGACAATGCCAAAGGGTGCTAGGCATAAGTAGCCGATGGAGATGGAACTGGCGTCTCCATTGATGTATTACTTAGAGCAAGTTGCATAGTTAAGGTGGAGAGAGGGAGCTATGAATGCAAAAAGCGTTGTTCATAGAATTGGCTTTAATGCCTTGGTACCATTCTGCGGTGTGGGGCGGGTGACACACTTGGTGTCGCCTTGGGCTAGCCTCCATATTAGTATTAAACGCACCCTCATCAGGAAGTATCTAAAATAAATTTGCTCCACATGCTTTCTAGGCCTATTGTTAGTGCTGCTACTATTCTTAAGCATAATTCTCTTTTGCATGATAGTTATGTTGAACAATATGCTTTAGATAGTGATTTTCAAGATAATATACTCGACTTTGATTCAAGGGAACCAAGTAGAGGAATTGGATTATCACATGCATGATACTATTGTTGTACCATCTTGGTAATCTTTGTATTCCACGGGAAAGCAGTCAGAAATTATAAGAGAGAGGCTGTACTTCTCTTATTTTTGGTTATTTTCGGTGTAAGTAAGATGATGGCACATATACAAAAGGTATTGTTATTGGCCTCGTATGCTTGAAAGTGTGTCACGTTTTTATTAGAGGAGGTTCATTATGTGTCTTGATGAAAGCTAGCAATAGAAAGTTAGAATTATACACACCACTTCGGTACCTTCTCGTCCATGGGAGAGTGTTTCTATGGATTTTGTTGGGTATTCCTTTGTCAAAAAGGAATGGAATATCTTTATGTAGTTTGGATGGAGGTTCGGTAAAATGTGTATTTTGATGCCATGTAAAAAAGATAATTGCTTGTTGAACAAGCTAACTCAGTTATTCTTTCAAAATGTATGGGTGCATTTTGGATTCCCACATCCATTGTTAGTTATTATCGATATTCTCACTTTGTTGGGAACTTTTGATGCAGCTTGTGGGTATTCATGAACCAAATTGAAAAAAGAGTACAACATTTATTCCACAAACGAGATGGTCAAATAGAGGTGGTGAACAAGCTGATGATACATATTCTTTGTGGTTGTAGAGCAAACATCCTAAGTTGTGGGATGAACATTTGCACTATGTTCAACATGCTTACAACCGGAGCGAAGCACTCTTCAACTCAAACATCGCCATTTGAGGCATGTTTGGGATACTTTCCCAAAGTCTCCTTTGGATTTCATTTTTGGAAAGGATGTTTCTGTGATGTTCATAGTGACATATACAAAGACAAAAGGTTCATTGAAAAAAATCAATTGGTACATCAAATGATTCAGGGCTAAAGCCCGGAAAAGAGCCAAGTCAAGTACAAAACAAGGCACGATAAGCATCATGTAGATCAAAATTTCCAAGTCGGTGATGAAGTTTGGCTTCACATTAGCAAAAGAAAGGCTTGAGGAGAAGGTAAAAAAAGTTGAAACCAATTTTATATGGTCCTTTCACAATTTTATAAAATATTGGTGATAATGCCTTCAAGTTGGATTTGACTTCATATATGCATATTTATGTTATTATTAATGTTGAAAACTTGGGTTTTATGAGCCTCCTTTGATTGAAGATCAAGGATAGAATGTTGAGATTCATTCTATTGAGGATTTCTCTCTGAATATCTTGAAGAACTTCTGACAAGACACAATTCTTGACAAAAGAACAAAGGAATTCAAAATGAGGGTGTGGAGTACCTTCGTGCGAGGATCAAAGGAACAAATACAAGAAAATCCAAATGGATCGAGATTGGAAAGGTGAGGGGGTGTGCCTAATCTTAAAAAGCGAAGGTAAATATTTTGAGGATAGCTTAGTAGGGAGGAGCAATTCAGTGCTCAAAGGAAATGAAGGTTGTGGAATAACTCGAAACCTATGTGCTTACGTAAATCTCTTCGGTGCGAATGCGGGTGCAACTCGTTTCGAGGAAAGCAGGCATTGTATGCTTACGGAAACGAGTTCTGTTGGTTTTCCAATATGCAGAATTTGTGTGGGATGCCCAATCGGCTTAGTCCGTACAAGCGACTTGGTGTTCGTTAGGCATGGTTGGTAAGGATTGTTGGACTAATCATGTCTTTCCACTTGGCCGAATTTCTTGGTATTGTCGTGGGTGAATTTTATTGGTTGGATGGTGGCCCAACCACATCTTTGCCATGGCCTAATCGGAGAGGTTGCCACATGGTAGCTCAGGGCCACCAGAGTGGTTGAAGTACGAGATTAACCTACGGGTGGATTCGAACCTACGACCTTGTTGCAAACAATGTAGAGCCTTAACCTTTAGAGCTAACCATGGTCTTGTTAAACCATACGAACAAAAATATATTTAAATCTTGATTGGTGGGAGTAATGGAGCGAGGGACCAAGAGCTAGCCCCTTCTGGGTTTACCATATGACCAGAAGTGGAACGAAGTGCGGAGAGACGGAACCGTCGAATTTTTATTATTATTATTTTGTGTAGATTATATATAGTTCGAAGTCGGTTTTTAAGCGTTAATGGTGAAATTAATGGTCCCACAATTTGCCATCAGAATCTGCCAATTTGCTTCTAATTAGTGCAATTTGGAGGCGAAGTGTTGAATGGGTGCAGATTTTGGGGAATTTGTAGATTAACTAGTAGCAAATAGGGAACTCATAACTTCTTCATCTTTTGACCAATTTGAGGCAGAAAGAAGTCTAGACAAAAGCATTATTTATAGTTTTGAAGCTAATGCGACGGGTTTTTGAAGCCATTAGACCATTTGTTGTGTAGCTTGACTCTAAGAGAAAGAAAAGAGATATTCACGCCTTAGAAATGAGCCACTTCGAGGGCAACCTCCAATACATTACATGAATGAACAATTCTTGGATGATACAATTTACAAAACCTCCTTTCTATATATAGGAGTCCATGGGGCCATAATGTAATCCTAAAAATAATAATTTAAGGGCACAATAATAACAAAATGGGGGTTACAAGGGTACAATAATAACAATAAGGGGGTTACACTAACAAAAATAAGGGACTATACTAGTAATATAGGGACCTAACATGCCACTCCCCTTCAAAAAATTGTTGTCCTCAACGCTTGAGAGTAGCCTACAGGTGCTTACGTATAAAATTCTCATCCTCCCATGTAGAATCTTCGGTGGGTAAGTTCTTCCACTTGATGAGATACTACGAAATTGATCGATTAGTAGTTTTCGAGTTCTTGTTTCCATGACTAAACACGGTTCCAATATATTTTTCCTTCCTCATCGAGTTACGGAAATATTGTTTGAGCTGAAGATTTTCATTTTATAACCTTCTTTAAGCATGAAACATGGAAAACTGGATATTTTCCTTGTGACGGGGAAACCAATTTGTATGCCATAGTACCAATATTTTACAACACCTTGTAAGGACCATAGTACTTTGGCGATAATTTATTATCCTTCTTAGCTTGCTTGAGGGACATTTGTTTATATGGTTGTAGTAGTAAAATACCCAATCTCTATACCAAAACTTCTCTCGGCTGCCGATGTTGATGCACTTTGTTGTTTCATTCGATTTTGTGCCAAATTCGGGTTATCCTTTAAGAGTTGGAGAACTAACTGGCGATGCTCGCGTGATCTTCCACTTGCTTGAACCTTCGAATTTTCCCTTAAAGATGATGTGATCGATGGTGGATGATATCCATAAAAGTGCCATAAATGGGGTCATTTTCTTTAACGTATGGAAGAGTGTTATACCACCATTCGGCGGTATGCTTGACCCATTGTGTTTGTTTATCGGATACAAAACAACGAAGATATCCTTCCAAACATTTATTTACTATCTCGGTTGACCATCGGATTGAGGATGATAAGATGAGCTAGCAGGCTAATTTAGTACCCAGACAAGAAAATAGCATTTTGTCCAAAAAATTTCAGTAAAAATGGGATCTGCATCGCTCCTGATAACCCTTGGGCTTCCATGTAGATTTTGAATTAAATCACAAATGTAGTAACCGTGTACTTGCTTTAAATGGATGAGATAATGCACAAAAGTGTGCATGGCAAATGCGTTATCAACTACCACCATGATGACATTCTTTCCTTCGAGACTTAGGTAAACCTGTGATAAAATCCATTGAAATCTCCTCCCAACGGCGACTTGGAATGGATAAAGGTTGTAGAAGTCCGGGGGTCTTAGTGTCTCCACTTTGTCTATTTAACCAAGCCAAACATTCCGCCACAAACTTTTGAATATCAGATTTAAGGCCATCAAAAAAATTAACAATACTTCCTGCAATGGTAAGTTTTTAAAAATCTACAGTGTCCTCCTAAAGGAGAAGTGTGCAATTTGAGAAGAATCTTTGTTTTAGTTGGGGTCTTACAAAGATATAAGCGATCTTTGTACCATAAAGAATCATTTTCCAACTAAATGTATCGGATGTACTAGGATCTTGGTAACTTTTGAATGAGTGTCCATACATCTTTGTCCTTCTTCCATTCATCTCTTGCTTCGGTTATCAATGCAGTTGGATAATAGAAATGGCACAAAGCAATGCTTCCACCTCTTCATTCTTTCTTGAGAGTGCATCACACTTGCAACAACATTAAGCTTTCCTTTTTGTAGATTATTTCAAAGTCTTAACCCAACATCTTTGTGACCCATTTTCTTTGCTCTTAAAAGATAGTCTTTGTTCAGAAAGTGTTTAAGACTATCATGATCGGTTTTTTACCTTGAAGTGTCTTCCCATTAGGTAAGTTCGCCATTTCTTTAGTGCATGCGATGTGCTAACATTTCTTCTCATAAATAGGTTTACGTAATGCTTTCCTTTGATTGGACGACTTTCTAAAGCAATGGGTCTTCCTTCTGCATTACGCTTGCACCAATTCCATTTCTGAGCATCACATTCCCTGATAAAGGTTTTGTGAAGTACGGCATATTTAAGGCAGGTGCCTGACACATTGCCTCTTTAAGATGTTCAAAGGCCTTAGTTGTAGTCAACGAAAATGCATCTTTCTTCAATAATGTTGTTAGAGGTCTTGCTATTCTTCCACATAATTCTTAACAAACTTGCGATAATAACTGTTAACAGAAATCCTACTTCTTTATTTGTCTTAGGGACTTTCCATTCCTTAATGGCTTTAATTTTGTTAGGGCCTACTTTAACACCCTCGTGGGATATAATATGACCCAGATATTCCACCTCTTGTACTCCAAAGAAACATTTGGATGCTTTTGCATATAATTGTTTCTCTTGCAATAGTTTGAGCACCCTGTCAACATGCTCAACAAGATCCTTCCAAGACTTGCTATAGATTAGTATATCATCAAAAAATACTAGCACAAATTTTCTAAGGAAGGGTTTGAAAATGGAATTCATCAACCCTTGAAATGTAGAAGGTGCATTGGTAAGGCCAAAAGGCATGACCAAAAATTCATAATGACCCTCATGAGTTCGAAATGCTGTTTTTGGAATATCTTCAGTCTTCATTCTAATTTGATGATATCCTTAACGAAGATCCAACTTGGTAAGACAAATTGCTCCATGTAATTCATCCAATAATTCGTCAATCACAGGAATGGGAAATTTATCTTTAATGGTGAGTTTATTGAGCTCCCTATAATCCGGACACATTCGCCATGATCCATCCTTCTTGTGTACCAATACTACAGGAGCAGAGAAAGAACTTTGACTAGGTTGAATTATACCCGCCTCTAACATTTCTGCAATCATACGTTCAATTTCGCTCTTTTGGAAGTAATGATATCTATAAGGCCTGATGTTTGGAGGAACACTTCCTGGAATCAAATGAATAGCATGATCATGATCACGAATAGGTGGGAGTCCTTTGGGAGTTTCAAACACCTTGGAATGATTGTCCAAGACTTGTTGGAGATCTGCAGAAACAGATGATTTTGATGTTGGAACTTCTAGTGAGCATAATTGTGCAATTACGCCTCGTTGTTCTTTCTTTAGAAGCTTTGTCATGCCATTAGAGCTTATTATCCTTCCTGGCTTCCCTTCAATACCCCGTAATTCGACTTCCTTTCCTTCCGAAAAGAATTTCAAGAAAAGTTCTTGAAAATTAAAAGCTACCGTCCCCAAAGATTGTAACCATTGTACTCCTAGTACAACATCAGCACCTCCCATAGGAATGGAAAGCATTGGACTAGTCAACACATATTCCCCCATGGTTAGCTTGATGTTATTGCATTTCCCAGAGCAATTTATAGTTCCTCCATTTGCAACCATCACTTGACATTCTGGTGCTGGGTATAGGAAACAATTTAATTCCTTGGCTACCTTACAATGAATAAAATTATGGGTGCTACCTCAATCAATCAACACTATTACCTTTTTCTTCTTGATTTGTCCTTCTATCTTGAGAGTTTGAGGAGTGGTAATTCCTGCCAGTGCATTACATGATATGGTCGGATTCATTTCTTCCTCTTCTAGGGCCGGTTCCTGGTGTATATCTTCTTCTTGTTCATTTTCTTCTTCTTCTTCACAATCTATGTAAAATAATTTCTTTTCAGCACACTTATGACCTTTAGTGTATTTTCTATCACAACTGTAGCAAAGCCCTTTTGCTCTTTTTTTCTTCCAATTGTTGTGGTGTCAACCTTGTAGGTTGTGGAAATCTAGATGTAGCCACACTTCCTTCTTTATAGAATTGAGTAGTAGACTTCCTTGTTGCCATAATTTTACATTCAACTTTTCTTGCCAACCTGAATGCCTTCTCTAATGAATCAGGTTCCAGAACACGAACTTCATGTTGAATGTTATCCTTTAAACCGCCTAAGAAGAGATCAATCCTGTGGTCCTCTGAAATATCAGTTACCCTTATACTCAATTTTTGGAAGTCCTCAATGTGCTGCCCCACTAAACCCTTTTGTTTGAGATTTATCAATTGGGTAAAGAAGGTGTTGCCCTTTGTATCCTCATAATGTGCTATCATTTCCTCCGTAAAAATTGACCAAGTGACAATTTTTTTACGGGAGCAAAGCCATTGATACCATACAAATGTATTTTGTTCTAAATGTAAAGTTGCAATGCTTACCTTTTGTGTGTTTTTCACGTTATGGAGATCAAAATATTGCTCCATCTGTAGTATCCATGTTACAGGATCCTTTCCATCAAACTTCCTCATATCCATTTTTGGAATATGGTGGTTCTTCCCGCCAACATTCGAGTTTATGAAATCACGATTAACATTTATTTTGTTCTCATCATGAGGTTCATCTACTATATTTTCGCCATTAGGAATCATTTCTTGTTTTAATCTTGTCATCAAGCCTTCCATGTATGATTTTAGATCATTCTTCATGTTTTCCATGTTGTCTTTCATGTCATCCATCTTAGCTTCCATGCCCACTTCCATGCCATCCATCTTAGCTTCCATGACATTCATCTTAGCTTGCACACCATCCATCTTAGCTTCCATGCCTTTCTTCAAACCATCCATCTTCACTTCCACACCTTTCTTCAAAACTTCCATTTCATTTTTTGCTGCTCTTTGCGAGAGTGAAATTTGTTGCACTTGTTCTTGTAATTTTGATAGATCATGTTGCAATTCTTCAACTTCATGAGTCATGGTAGAGCCTTCTGAAGGCTTGATGGGTGTTGAATTCTTTTTAGGGGCCATTTTAGAATTCAATATTGATATCTATTCTACAATATGCCCTTGGAATCAATTCAACTTGATTCTTCAAACAAGACTTATGCAATTTGGGAAAAAAAAATACACACCTTTTACTAGCTTTTAGGAGCTCGATATTGAAATTGAATTATCTCCGTATTTGAAAATCTTCGATATCTGAAATTCAGCTCTGTAGTAGATCTCTGAAGCTTCTTTCAAATGCCACAGGTCTGACCTGATTTGGATTCTCCAAGACAAATTTGTGTCCAATCTCCCACAATGACCTAATTCTGGACTGGTTCAGTAGAGCGAACTTGTACGAATTGCCACGTGTCACTTTTTTGTCCTTTGTCTCTCAAATTGATAGCGAAGAAACTTCAGTCTGTGTACTTGCGACCACTTTTTACGGCACTTCAATCCAATGCCCAGAGAGAGAGTTATTGAAGTTTTCCCACGATCACCTCTTTGAGATGAAATTCAGGAGCCTGAAAAAGCACTACCTTCCACAGATCATATCTCCAAAAATATTGCGAACCAAGCTCTGAAAATTTTTGACGAATTTCCTCAGGATTTCAGCTTCGCACCATATGAATTTCAGACTCTGAAACTTCGTACAAAAAAATTTATAGCGCAATTTCGATGCCTGCATTCCGCTCTAGAATCCAAAACTCCCGAAGAGGTTTTCTCTGGTAAGAAACCTGATGTCTCACATTTTATAGTTTTTGGATGTACCGTCTACTTTCATGTGCCGAAAGAAAAGAGGAGCAAGTTGGATGCTTCTGGGAAGAAAGGAATGTTTGTGGGCTACAGTGAAACTTCAAAGGCCTATAGAGTTTATGTGCCTGGTCAAAGGGAAGTGGAGATATGCCATGATGTCACCTTTGGTGAAGATACTTCCCTGAGGAAAGTAGTCAATCTTCCGAGATCTGAGGAAGATCATGAAGCAGGGCTTGAAAATCAAGAGGAACCAAAGGATGAAACAATGCCTGATGTTGAAGGACCGATGGACCCGATTGATCCACCTCCTTCACTCGGAAAGAGACCATCATGGCTCAGGGACACTCTTGAGGATGCTGAGGGACATGCTGCCCCAAGGGGGAAATTCCGTGAAAGCAAGAAGTTGAGTAGATACCAAGGGTATCTGGCAGCCATGAGTACTATTGTACAATCCGAGCCTGGATCCTTTGAGGAAGCCGTAAAGCATCAAGTCTGGAAGGATGCTATGCACGAAGAGTATGAGTCCATTATGAAGAATGATGTTTGGGATGTGGTTCCAAGACCAAAGGACAAAGCATTTGTCACCTCGAAATGTCTCTATTAGATCAAGCATGGATCTGATGGAAGTTCTGAAAAATTCAAGGCAAGATTCGTTGCCCGTGGCTTCTCTCAAAAGGAAGGCATAGATTATGATGAGATATTTGCACCTGTGCCCCGATACACGACCATTCGATCTATTGTAGCCCTTGCTGCTACGCAAGGATGGAGTCTTCATCAGATGGATGTGAAGACCACATTTCTGCATGGTGTGATAAAGGAAGCGGTATATGTGGAGCAACCTCTGGGGTTCGAAGTCTAGGATCGGGACGCCCATGTCTATAGGTTGAAGAAGGCCCTCTATGGGCTGAAGCAAGCATCCAGAGCTTGGTATGAGAGGATAGATAGCTATTTGATGAAGTTGGGTTTCACTCGAAGTAATGCTGATCCGAACCTTTACTCCAAGGTTTTCAAGGGAAAACCTCTCATCCTGGCGCTGTATGTGGATGACCTCTTCTTGACAAGTGCTAAACCTCTCATTCATCAGTGCAAGAGGGAGCTCACTGCTGAGTTCGAGATGAAGGACCTAGGACTGATGCACTACTTCCTATGACTGATGCACTACTTCCTACATTGTGAAGCTTCTGGAAAGATTTGGTATGGTGGACTGCAAGTTCGTGTCAACACCAATGGAACTCAACTTCAAGAAGTTGAGTGGCAGCGCTATTGGGCCCGTATTGTCAAATCCTACTGAGTATCGTCAACTCGTAGGGGCCCTGATGTTATTAGTGAACACCCGTCTTGATATATGTTTTGCAATGAACACTTTGAGTCAACAGATGGTTAAGCCTCATCACTTTCACTGGGTTGGTGCCAGGAATCTTCTAAGATACCTTCGGGGCATGGTAAACCATGGGATGAGATACACTGCCGGGAGCATGACACTCCTTGGATATACTGATGCCGATTGGGCTGGTAGTGTGGTGGATTGTAAGAGCACATCAGGATGCTGCTTCAATCTTGGTTCTGCTTCGATCTCATGGACGAGCAGGAAGCAGAAGTCGGTGGCTTTGAGCACCAGAGAGGCCGAATACATTGCAACCAGTATGGCCTATTGTGAAGTAGTTTGGTTGCGAAAGATCTTCAGTGAGCTGTTCGGACATGTGCTAGATACCACTGTGATACTTTGTGATAACCAGAGTGGGATTCGCTTGTCCGAGAATCCAGTGTTCCACGATCGATCCAAGCATATTGATATCAGGTACCAGTATATTGATATCAGGTACCACTATATCTGGGATATTGTACAGCAAGGCGCCGTAAGGCTCGATCATATAGGAAGTGACGAGCAAGTCGCGGATATTCTCACAAAGCCCTAGGGAAGGTCAAGTTCCTAACCTTCCGTGAGAGTCTTGGTATCATGGAACGACCCTATGATGTGGGTCCTGTTGGACGATGAGCTCTGGGGGCTTTGGGGATAACTTCTTGGAGCTATAAGCACTCACGGGGCTAGGCTTGCCAAACCTTGTGGTGCTTTTGCCCCACCGTTATGATGTTTGAGTTGGTTCACCTCTCATTATCTGTGCCCCGTATGCATCCTACGCATTGAGTTCAGGGCTCATGGGAAGTACCTCTCATTTGGCCAATGAGGTGGGAAAAACTAGAGAGTAGTAGCAAAGACTGATGGACGCATCAGAGATTGCCGTACTCTCTATCTAGGATGGCACGGTCCAACCACTTGATCTAGGATCAAGTATAGTGAGGTTTTAGACCTCCAACTGACTTCGGGTCAGGTAAACCAACTTCGGGTTGGTATGAGACTCTTTGTGAGTCTAATAGAGGTTTTGGACCTCTGGGCTGAATCTGCCAGCCGAGGGATGATGTCTTTGTGACTGACCCACTTATGTTCTGAAATAAAGAGGCTAGCAAAGCAAGTTACAGTGGGACGGTGGGATGACGCACGATGTTTGTTTGCACAGGTGGATGGAGTTCTCCCTAGTTGAGAGGGAGTGTTAAAATTGGACAACTAGGTCCAAACTCCATGTTGTGATGCTTAGATGAAGATACCAATATTTTTATTGGGTTCCTCTTTCAGAGAGGTGTAAGATCGATATAAAATTGATCTTAATTTGATGAGCGGAACATTTATTTTGAATTTATTTTTAATAATTTCAAATATATGCAGGTCGGCCTTAAGGTTTTACACCCCCAGCAGATGTGTCACACACCTCAATGATGGATATATATACAGTCAACGTTGGAGATCATTTCACTCACTATCATTACACACATCTCCTCTTTCGATTTAGTACGAGATCCTTGGAGGCAAATTTGGTTCCCACGTGGGAAAGAGGACGAATTACTGCAACAAGGGTTTGACCGAATTTACTACAGCTCACCGCAACTAGGGTTTCCAAGCTAGTTTGACCAGCATTGACTTTGGTCAACGCATGGTGCAAAAGGGCTGAAATTTGGTGGAGAATTCGATTTTGGAAGGCCGTACACATTGGCACAAAAATCAAGGTCAAAAGGTTGACTGAAGACCGAGTTGTGTTGACTTTATTGCTGCTGCCCTGCATTGACTTTGCTGGACAACATTGAATTTTCCGGGGTTGAATTTGGGTTGACCAGGTGACTGTTTTGAGGGCTGTTGTGACACATGTTGGGTTGGATTACCAAGGAGATTTTGCTAGTTGAAGCATCCTGTTGACTGCCGTAACGCACCACCACATTCTTCTATTTCTGGTTTGTCTTCTATAGATCCACTGGTATGTTCTATCAGCATTTTACTTGACTGTTTATGTGATTGTTGTAATAAAAAGTAAAGTTGCATCAAGCTTAGAACATCTACATAAATTTACACTAGCTAATGTTACAAAAAAATGTAAATGACAGTGCTGTAGCAATCACAATTCACGGTGTTACCCCAAAAGTATGAACAATTTGTGAACATAAAAAAATTACTTGAAGCAAATTAGTGTGTAAAATTAGTAATTAAATAGTATATGATTTGAATCAATGATATTGACCAATAAATGAAGCTTGGGTGTGCATTATAGTGAAACAAGGAAATTTTGACCCGCGTCACAAAAATGCATGCCTAACCTTCATTTCCAGGCCAAATTGAATGATTCAACTTGGAGAGTATTATTTTACTCACGAATAACATTTTTTTGTAAGTTTGGAATTGGTGAGGCTACATAATGGTCATATCCAAAATAACACCTGAATAGGGAAGATAATTGAACCAATGATTTAACATCTAAGAGTGTCTTAATCATTAAGGGAATTTTTAGGTATGAAATGGGCCTCCTAAGGAAATAATAAAATAATAGTGGAAATAATAAAATAAGATTAGATTACATCATCAAATTTTAGAGGGAATAAAGAAAAAAATAAAATTTTCAACTCATATTTTCAACCTATCTCCCTATGGGTTTACTCAAATTTCAAGTGACAACACTCGTTGGATGCATAATTCGATTCCTCATCCAAGGAGTACCCATGTTGCATAATTTCGATGGACCTTTCTACTTGAAAAATGAGAAAGACAAGAAAAAATTGATTGCAATCACATTTTTTCATGTATTTCTCATTTTTCGTGTAAGTATTCAACATGGGTACTTCTTGGATGATGAATTAAATTTTAAATCCAACGAGTACCCTCTCTTGAAATTTGAGTAAAAATTTATTTATATAAGTTGAAAATATGAGTTGAAAAAGTTTAATTATTTTATTAATTTTTAATCTTTTTATTTTTTTACTCCAAAAATGGTGAATCATCCTCCATGGTTGACATCATTATATTGAATCATATTGGTTCTTATAAAGTTTATTTTGGTTATACATTTTTCTTAGGAGTCCCATTTTAGACCTCAAAAGTTCTCTAATGAGTGCACTTGATCATTGTCTGTCCAAGACCTCGTGGACTACTCATAAGTAACATGAATATAACTAAAGTTTTCTAATTTAGTGATCTGAAGGTCGAAGCTAATGTAAATGAAAGTGTTGCAGCAATCACAGCTCACAGTGTCGCCCCAAAAGTGTCAATATTTTGTGAATAATAGAAATTTACTGGAAGCAAATTAGTGTGTAAAATTAGTAATTAAATAGTATACAATTTGAATCAATGAGATTGACCAAAAAATGTAGCTTGAACATGCATTTTAGTGAAGTAAGACAATTTTGGCCCGCTTCATAAAAATGCATGCCTAACCTTCATTTCAAGGCCAAATTGAATGAATCAACTTGGAGAGTATTGTTTTACACATAATTAACATTAATACAATTAAATTTTTCTAATTTAGTCATTTGAAGGCCAATGTTAATGTAAATGAAAGTGTTGGAGTGATAATAGTTCACGGTGTCCCCCCAAAAGTGTCAACAATTTGTGAACAACCGAAACTTACTATAAGAAAATTAGTGTGTAAAATTATCTATTAAATAGTATACAATTTGAATTGACGAGATTGGCCAAGAAATGAAGCCTGGATGTGCACTTTAGTGAAACAAAACAATTTTGGCTTCCTTCACAAAAATGCACGCCCAAACTTCATTTCAATGCCAAATTGAATGATTCAACTTGGAGAGTATTTTTTTACTCATAAGTAATATTAATACATTAATGTTTTCTAATCTAGTGATTTGTAGGTCGAAGTTATTTTAAATGAAAGTGCTGCAACAATCATAGTTCACAATGTCACCCCAAAAGTGTCAACAATTTGTGAACAACAAAAACTTATTGGAAGAAAAATAGTATGTAAAATTAGTAATTGTATAGTATACAATTTAGATCAATCATATTGGCCAAGAAATGAAACTTGGATGTGCATTTTAGTGGAGCAAGTCAATTTTAGCCCACTTCACAAAAATGCTCGTCCGACCTTCATTTCAAGGCCAAATTGAATGATTGAACTTGAAGAGTATTTTTTTCTTATAAGTAACATTAATACATTGAAAGTTCTCTAATTTAGTGACCGGAAGGCCGAAATTAATATAAATGAAAGTGATGCAACAATTGCAGTTCATGGTGTCACCCCAAAAGTGTCAACAATTTGTGAACAATGGAAACTCGTTGGAAGCAAATTAGTGTGTAAATTAATAATTAAATAGTATACAATTTGAATCAATCATATTGGCCAAGAAATGCTTCACTAAAATGCACGCCCAACCTTCATTTCAAGGCCAAATTGAATGATTCAACTTGGAGAGCATTTTTTACTTGTAAGTAACTCTAATACAATTAAAGTTTTGTAATTTAGTGATCTAAAGGTCGAAGTTAATGTAGATGAAAGTGATGGAGAAATCATAGTTCACGGTGTCTCCCCAAAAATGTTAGCAATTTCTAAATAACATAAACTTACTGGAAGCAAATTAGTATGTAAAATTACTAATTAAATAGTATATAATTTGAATGAATAAGGTTGGCCAGGAAATGAAGCCTGGGTGTGCATTTTAGTGAAACACGACAATTTTGGTTTGCTTCACAAAAATGCACAGCCAAACTTCATTTCAAGGCCAAATTGAATGGTTCAACTTGGAGAGTATTTTTTTTTAGTCATAAGCAACACTAATACAATTAAAGTTTTCTAATTTAGCGACATGAAGGTCGAAGTTAATGTAAATGAAAGTGTTGTAGCAATCGTAGTTCACAGTGTCGCCCCAAAAATGTCAACACTTTGTGAACAACCTAAACTTACAGGAAGCAAATTAGTGTGTAAAATTATAAATTAAATAATATACAATTTGAATAAATTATATTGACGAAGAAATGAAACCTGAGCGTGCATTTTAGTGAAGCAAGACATTTTTGGTCTGCTTCACAAAAATGCACAACCAACCTTCATTTCAAGACAAATTTGAATGGTTCAACTTGGATAGTATTTTTGTACTCATTAACAACATCAATACAATTAAAGTTTTATAATTCAGTGATCTGAAGGTCGAAGTTAATGTAAATGAAAGTGCTATAGAAATCACAGTTCATGGTGTCACCCCAAAGTGTCAACAATTTGTGAACAACATAAACTCACTCGAAGTAAATTCTTGTGTAAATTTACTAATTAAATAGTATACAATTTGAATCAATCATTTTGGCCAAGAAATGAAGCTTGGGCGTGCATTTTAGTTAAGTAAGACGATTTTGTCTGCTTCACTAAAATGCACGCCCAACCTTCATTTCAAGGCCAAATTGAATGATTCAACTAGGAGAGTATTATTTTACTCATAAGTAACATTATTATATTGAAATATTTTTAATTTTTCACATATGTATTTATGTTGTTCAAAAATACTCTAAATTGGATGGATTTCATAGGTAAAAGGTAGGGTTGTGTGTCTCAAGTAAATGCACACTAGGACCTATAATTAATTGGTAGTGATATAATGATCATTAGATCCAATGGTTCTGCGAAATTTTACCTCAGCCTTGTGGTGTAAAAGTTCCCTAATGGGCCTCAGTCTTGTGCTGTAACAATGTCTTAATGTATTGGAAAATTAACTAGCTTCGGTCTTCATAATTACCATCGTACTTGTCATTGTATATTTCATGTAAAAGAAAAAGAAGAAATATGAATTATTATTATTAGTCAAACATGTCCTCCATGTTTCTAGGGTGTATTGAATCGAAATAAAAATTTGTCATGAGTCAATCTATTGTACTTGAGTCTAGTCCTATTTAGACTTTTGAAAGAAAGAGGAAAACTATTTTTATTGGAACTGAAATAGTCAATTTTTTCCCCACATGACCAAGTCGGTCTATCTGGACAAGTCGACCTTGGAAGGGACCTATTCAACCTCCTGGATGTGTATAAATATAGTGAAACTCAACCTCATTTGGGTTATCATCAACAACTTCGATTTTTGTGCCAAGAAGAGAGAGAACTAATGAAAGACAAGAGAAGAAGAGCTAAATTCAAAAGAGAGAGAGTAAAAATTTCAAAGGAGAGAGAATTATGCCACACGTGCAAAGTTTCTTAATTTTTGTCACACGTGTGAAATTTCAAAGAGTTGTAGGGGCTGAAAATTGTAGATCTGTTGTAGGGGCCGAAAATCATAGTTTGACCATATTTGAAGAGCTTTGACTATCGTTGACTTGGTTGAGGAAGGTTTGAAGGAGGGTTGACTTAGGTCTTGTGGGAAGTCTTGGTCTTGGTTTTTGGGTCTTAAATTTCACACTTTGATACGATTCTATAAGAGAAGTTGACTGTGTTTCCCCACTTATGGGGTTTTTCCCTGGCTTGGAGCCTATATCTAGTGTTCATTGTTTTTTGTGATCTTCATGGTTTATGTTTTGGTAATTTATTGATGAAAATAACATAATAAAAGTAATAAAAAACCAACACATATTCACAAACAATTATCAAGTAAGAGAAATCAACCCTAATTTACTGCCATAGTGATTTCTCAATATAATGGGCCTTAGTCTTGTGGTGTGTTGTAGTCAAATTTTCACTTTTTGTTTTTGCAAAATTAAAAAATATATAAAGAAAAAGACAAAAAAAAAGTTTTGAATATAGGGACTTTCATAATTCTTTATGTATAAGTCCTTATTTTAAAAAGAAAGGGGTTTTATGTATATTCGTATGCAAGCATAATCTTTCAGACTAAAGAGCGCGAATTCAAACTATACAAAAGTGGCTCGAGAGTTTTGATATAATAATTAAAGAACTTGCATGTTGGTGTCATATCAAAATTCATTTGTATGGGCAATCAATTTGAATGGTTTTGTGACAGGTCTACATGTCTGAACATTAAATGAAGGGGAGGTGTCGCAAAGTTATTTGATTAAAACTGCCTATCACACAATAAACATTGTCATTGATTAGAACACCCACCCCCCCGCCCCCCACCCACCCCCACTTTTCTGAAACCACCTCTGAGGGGTGTCACAAAGCGGCAAGCGATCTTGCCAAAACTTTATTCTAGGCTGATTATATGCCCCCCGATATCCACACCAATGAGCCAAGTTCAAGCAATCATGACCAAGCAAGTGTGCATTCCACCTCACTTTCCGTACTCCATGTCACCCCCTCCATGTCATCCTTCTGTATTCCCTTACACCATCACATTTTCATTTTTCCCACTCAATACATAATGGATAAAAGGTCGTCCCACCTGTCATTTTCTTTGTCCTTCAGTCTACAGAGCCTTGGTAACAAATGTCCATATTTTGCATAGCCAACTCTGTTAGTGTCAGTATTTGCATCCTGTCACTAGCGATCAAATGGACTCTTATCATGTCTTGTTAGGGTCCCATAGTCAATTTTTTTTCATTTCATTAGGTCTTCAAGAAAAAATTTGGTCACTCGGTATTAGGTTTAGGACTACTTTCCACTCCTTCCAAAATTTTTAAATTGCTGGCCCATGTCACCACTCAGATGAGTGTATCATCATTCAAATATTTTCATCATCATTTCAGTCATAATCACCATGATTTCATTTATTTTCGTGTCTCCATTAGGTCATTAGGGTTTCAAGGTCATCAAAACTCTCATTTCATGCATAAAATCTGGCAATTGGAGGAGTGGAAATAGCCAACTTTCTTCAATAAATTTTGATTTAAAAAATGTAATTTTATGTTTCTATATGTAATAAGCAATTCAAGTTCTTAAAATTTGAAGTTCAAGGTTTCAAAAGATTCAATGTTCCAAAGAAATGCCCAAAATATAGTTGCTACAGGAGAGTTGTTATACTTCTAGAGTACTCTTGGGAAAATGATTTTTTATTTGTCTAGAGTGTCCAAATGACTTGATTGATGAGTCAAATGATAACTAGACAGAAAGATATTTCCAATGAGCTATCCTGAGCTCAATTTGGAGTTCATGAATGCCTCCAAAAGTGACCTGCAACTTCACAGTGTGATTTTCTCAGGGGCACGTTGTGCTTTTTGACTAGTCTTGGGAGAATTGACTTTTGAGGGGCTATACTTGATTATTTTAAGTGCTTGATGGGTCCATTGTGTACAAGACAGAGAGATGTTTCCAATTAGCTATCATGAGCTCAGTTTTGAGTTTAGGAAGGCCCCCAAAAGTGGTCTACAAACTCATGTTTCGCTTTTTGCAGTGAGCACGTTGCACTTTTTGTAGAGTTCGCTGCACTTTTCTCAAGCTCGTTGCACTTTTTGTAGTGAAGGATCTATCGCCTTAAAGCTTGTTTTCAAGGGTTATAAGGGACAACTAAAGGTTTATTCATCCATTTTTAGGTAAACTGCATCTTCCAAGCCCCTCCTTTCAGCTCATTGTTATAATTTTATGATGAAAACCCCTCATTTCTATCCATGGCATGTTTTAGTGATTAAACCCTAGTTTTCGAAGTTTTTAAGATAAATTTGTTTTCCCCTAGACCCTTATAAATTTGTTTTCCCCTAGAACCTTTTACCTCTCTCATACTCTAATTCATCCCCACTACCCTCACATCCCTTCATTCGTCACGCAGTCATATTCTCTAAAACCCTACCCCTACACTGCGCTTTTCTAGGAAACTAGACTACATCTCTGTAATTGAATTCCCCACCCCATTTCCCCGGTAATTTCAAATCCCTATCACTTCCCTAACGTTCCTAACCCCCTTACACCCTTTCCTAAATTTCCCCTCACCTATCCCAACTCCCTAACCTCATCATTCCACTCTCGTTTCCTTCCCCTTCTCCCCTAGGGTTTCTAAATAAATATAAATATCATGGAGGAAGAGAGAAAAACCATAAAAAAATAGAAGAAGACCTACAATAAAGGAGGTAGAATCCTAAGTCTTGAACCATCAGACACTAGGGAATTGATGTCATCACCACTAGCAGTTAAATTTTTTCAACATGTAGGTTGTTTTGAGTTTTGTGAGATGGTCCAAAGAGTGTATAGCCATCCTATTTTGACCAGGATATTCATCACCAACCTACAAAAATACCAAGTCACCATTGCAGGGGTGAAATTAACCATTTAAATAGATGTTATTACAACAACTACAGGGATACCAAGCCATGGTGAGTATTGGTTCAAAGGCATGAACCTAGACCTTGAGCAGTACAAACCCTACTTGAAATCACAGTGCAAAGAAAACCCTATTTTGTCAAAAAGAGAAGGATAAGTTGGACCTACTTTTTGATACATCCATGATAGCATAACACACCTTATTTGGCATCTCTGGAGCAATTTTGAGGAAATTTGGAGAAAATTTGGGAAATTTGAAAAAATCCTTGAAGGCACATTTTCCAGAAATGTCCTGTTTAGCCATGATTTTGCAGAACATATTGTGGCCAAACAAAGATGAATTTTGGGAAATTGGAGGAATTTTTTTGTTCCTAAGATATCAAACTACAATAAATTACTTCAGATTTTACACAAGTATTACAGAATGAGAGATCCATTCACATCTTCACAACATATTTTTCTGACTGTGCAATGTCCTGTTTAAGTCACCTTTTTGCAGAGAAGATTGTGGACAATAAAAGAAGAATATTGGGAAACTAGAGGAGGTTTTTGTTCCTTACATGCCAAAGAAAAAATAAATCTCTTAGTTTTTCAAAAGAGTTCATGGTTAGTGAGATATCGCTCCATCATTGAGGCCTAGTTTTCTAGAAAACCCAAAAATTTGGCAATTTTTGGCACAATCACCTTGCAAAAAGCGCAGCGTGGGCAACGCTGTGATTTTTATGGAGGCCTATAAATGATGAAAAAGAACTTGGGATGGATATATAATGGCCTTTAAATCACATTGTGACTATTGGCACTGAAAAATTTGAGCTTTTGACAGGTGGAAAAGCCCAAAAACCACCAAAAAAACACCTTTCTGCCACTATTTTCAGCCGCACACTGCACTTTTTGACCAGTTTTGGAAAAGGTGGTTGTTGAGGGGCTTAACTCCATCATTTTAATTGTTTAAGGAAATTTTGGATAACTAGAGAGGAACAAATTTTCAATGGGCTATCTTGAGCTCAATTTGGCCTTCAGCAAGTCATTCAAAAGTCAGCTTGAAGGTCACACTGCACTTTCTCAGGGGCACGTTGCGCTTTTTCCAGATTGTCTGTCATCTTCATAATTTTGACCTTTTCTGAGTTGGTTGATGATTTCCATGGAGTTTTACTGATTTAAATGTGAAAATCAAATGTAATTGTGTTTATTATAGTCACTAGAGGTAGATACATCAAGTAAAATTGTATTTTTGGGTCAAGTGAATCAGTTTCATCAAAGATAGGGATGAGTTTGTTGACCTCCCAGTCATTAGGATTCCAGTTCAGGACTTTTGGGAACAGCTCCACAAGTCATGGATTCGACCCCTGAGAGTGGGAGAAGTTTTTTTTGGTATATATATTGCATTTTCTTTGTCATTGCAAGGGTTGGATGCTGTGGAATTGATCTTTGAACACTAGTGCAATCAGTCATTTTTGGCAGGAACTAATAGACAAAGTTGCCGCTATTTGATGGGATTCCTGTGGTATGTGTTTGAGTAGTGTTGCCTCTTATGTTTTCATATGTTTGAATGTATTATGGTTTCCATATTCATGTCCATCTCTCAATGTGATTGATTCCTAAGTTATATAAGTAGAATTCATTATCTGATGCCTTGTTTTGGAGGAATTATCATAGTTGTGTTTCACTTTCTTCTGATTGAAAAGAATTCATGATTTCCATTCTCTTTTAAAAAAACCTAGAAGTATATCACACTAATCAAGATACCTAAAGGTGTTAAAGTATGTGCCTACCTTGCCCCACCAGATCTTTGCAATTCTGATCCTCTATGCCCTGACCTAGTTCTTCTTTGACCTAATTCACCATCCAACACTTAAAATCAATCAACAAAACCCTATAGCCTATTATGCCTAGCCTAAAATATTCATTATCCAGTCAATTTGGCTGTGATCTCACAGAGAGAGCCTTCTCCTGCCTAGTAGGGATAGCTAAGCAGTCTGAGGTTACCTTTTCTAGTCTCCTTCTCAACCTTCGGAGATTCGGTGGAGTGATAACATCTTGGCGACCATAATGGGGAGCAAAGTGATAGATCTGACCCGGGAAAGAATGAAAAGGATCAGATCTGATTGCTGATGGTGAACAATGATCAGAAACAAAAAGGCTGAAATCATTCACCTGGTGACTCCAAATTCGTTTCAAAATCAAATCTAAGACTCCACTATAGAATAAACCTTGTCAACAGAAATATGAAAAGACAACATGGGAAGATCAAGTATTCAACTTGGACTTTCATCCAAGACATCATGTTCTCTGTCCTGAATTATTTTTTCTCTTTTCCCAAGAATTTCAAGAATTTTTTTTAAATTATGTTGTATTTGAGAAAAGATCCCATATATGTATTTGATTCATTCCCTTTGAAAATTGTGGATTCAAAATATCCTGATGCCTTTGATCTCGGTCAAGAGACTTCTTCCAAATAATATGATGATCATCTTTTGCTTAATAAGCCTCAAGTGATCAATACTAATCTTACAGCTTCTGTATATACTCCTATACCTTGTAAAATTCCAGAAAGATACAAGCCACTCATCTTACCTCCTATACTCAATGATTTCCCTGAAATATATTACAAATATCTTCCCAGATTTGACGAAGAATATGGTAACATCACTGCTGAGAAACAAATTCAGGGTTTTGAAAATTTTCTTGATCTTTTTGAGGTTGATGAAGATGATGTTAGTATCATAATATTTTCTCTATCTTTGCAAGGTGAAGCTAAGGAATGGTGCAGTTTGTGAAAGTCTTCCTTGATAAATGGGTGATCAAGAGGAATCATTTTATGATTTTAGAAGAATATAATCATTTGAAAAGATGCCCAGGAGAAATAGTGCAACACTTTTCATCTCGGTTTAATCAAGTATACCATTCAATCCATGCTAATATAAAACCGCCTCCTGGTTCAACTCTCTTACACTACCCTAATGCCTTTGATCTGGAAATGGAATTTCAATTGAGAGAAAGGAATGCTACAACGCTTGAAGAAATACAGGACAATGCAATAGATGTTGAAGCTAATTTGCTAGTCAAAAGGTTAAAGTTGAAGGCAGAAGAAAAGGAGAATATAGAAAAGGAATACCTGACCTCTTCAGGAGTAAAGCTTGACATTTTGGTAAGTACCATGGAAAAAGTAATGCAAAAGATCACCAGGAGAGATGAATTTTCCGATCAAAAACACCATGTCCCGCTAATTACAGAAGAAGAGGTTGTTGGCCCTAAACATTTTCATGCTAATCCAAGTTACCATAGATTAGAAAATGATTGTTGTTTTTATTCATTTATGGATAATCATGAAAATGGATTTGTAGATCAAATTGGGGAGAAGAAATTTGATGATCTTATGTGTATGTTTGATGACATTAATTATATTGATGATTTACCCAAGTTTGATCAGTATGACGATGATTATGTTCTCCAAATTGAAGCTAACTTTGCAGAGCAATCAACAGTTGGTTTGTGGGAGTAGGAAGCTCGGTTTCAACAAGTGAAATGCAGTGATCAGCCGATGTATATCTGTGATGATAGCGATGAGGAAAATGAAGAAAATTTCAAAGTAAGTGAAGGATATTTGCCCTTAATTTTCGCTTGATTCCAATTCATTTGAGAAAAAATTTCTAAGATCAGAAATCAACAATATTTATGTGTTCATATTGAGCATGAAGAACACAATGAACTTCTTGATCAGGACTCCTTACCCTTATGTTTCTCCTCATTTTCGAAAATAAGATAAAACTATAAGCAAGCAGATAAGCGATTTATCAACAGTATAAATGAGAATCCTTCTCATCAATTGGTTGAGGAGGTCACTTGTGATATGCAAGATTTTTTCACTCCATAATCCCATCCACTAAGTTACATTGAGTTTCAAATCACAGATGAAAACTTAGAACCTGAAACATATTATTAATTGATGCAGGATGATTCTTTACCATGGGTTTTTGACTCATTTCAGTTTTTGAAGAGAAAAGTTTATAATATCTTTGAAATAAAGAATCATAAGCCTATAGAAAACCATCTAATCTCATTGGAACCAATTTATGATAAGTTGCAACAATCATCTCAAGTTCTCCATGGTCCAATAGCTAATGTTTTGGATGATATTTGTAATCAAAGTCTTTCTCCATTAGTTGGTTATGAGATTCAAAGCAGAGATGATAAAACTTCGATCTGGCACAAGACATCATTGTCTTATTCAATAGGAGTCTCATTACAAAGCTCATACAAAGATTTGCAGTCATATCAGGCGAGTAATGAAGAAGATTTTTGTTTTGTTGTTGATCATCAGGAAAAATTAGTCATTCATGAGTTTCAAGATCCTTTTGTCAACTTTTTGCAGACATCAAGGGAGGAAAGCGCAGATGTTGGGAAAATTTTAAAATCAAGATATGAAGACTACCTAGAGCAGAGCAGTAATGTATTAGATGGGCTAGAAATTAATATGTATTCCAATGAAGATCCTTTTGCAGCATTCTTGAGGTCATCCGGTGGGCTCATGCTTTGTAATTTCATTAAAATTCAATCTGTTGACAAGTTTTCATGGGAGTTCCCTTTCAGTAGTTTTCCTTTCTTGCTCATGAGCAAGCACTTGCGAAGAATTCAACTAGCAGACAAAATGCTTACATGGTTGCATTGGATATTCCATTTCACTTAATCAGGTGATGTATGGATCAATTCTGTAATATTCCAAATTAATAATAGCTAATTGGAAATATTAATTTTTGATTATTTCACTTTAATAAAGTTAAGTTAGAAATAAAGTGGGTGAAGAGGGACACTTAACTCACACTTAGGATAAAATCTTTTCTTAAATTCACTTCGAGACATGATTATTTAGCAGCGTGGGGCCTAGAGGATGAAGTGGCAGCATGGAGGAGATGTCAGCGTGGGTAGCGTGGGCCCAAGTCAGTGCAGAGCTAGAGGGACAACGTGGCTCAAGGAGACAACACAGTTGGTGGTGGGGTCTAAGTGAGAGAAAGGCTCTCCAAACATAAAGGGGAGAGAGGCTCCTCATTTGGAACATTCTGATTATGCATCTATGATATTTGTCTTTTGACATTGAGCACGCTTTTGCTATTGAGAAAAGTTTGCAAGTGCTATTCAGCACACCGGGTGTCTCTGTGCAGAGATCCCAACCTCAGCCCCAGGGGACTTCGAGTGCCTACTCGGGTGAGGAGTTCTATCCTTGTTTTTCTGGAGAGAGTTGGAGCAACCACAGTTGGGATTGTTCACTTGTAGAAACAACATAGTCAGTGAGAGGGAGGATGCAGTATTTGGAGGAGGAGATTCCAAATTGAGGGTTTATCAGGGGATTCAGCCCGGGAGAGTTGGAAAGGGGTCAAACCTTCCCTATTCCATCATTTTGGTAGAGTTGGAGGCCATATTTCGCAACAGATTATTCAGGGTCAACGTTTATCACTGGGACAACGTGGTACCTCAAGGGAGGTCATTTTCGGAGGTCAGCCATTTTCGAAAATCTCTCTAGGATTTTTTGGGTATGGGGTGGAGAGGTCATTCCCAAGATTTCATAATTATCTGAGGTGGGGAGCAACCCCCAAGATTCAGTTTATTCCAGAAATAGCAGCAACATGAAAGTAGCACTAGCAGCTTGGAGGTTACACAGTCATTGAGGGAGAAGCCATTCCATGATATATTCTGAGAGTATTTCTACGCTTTCCTAGTGCAAGCCAATGTGCCATCATTCTGATCACTTTTGTACTCATTTAATCTTTTAGTATTTAATAAAATGGCTCAACGTTCTCCATATTGTGTTTTGTTCATGTGATGTCTCTCTAGTTGCTGTAGTTTCTTGTTTATGTGCTTTATATTGTTGTTTATTTCTATTCAAAATATTACAGTGGTATCAAAGCTCATAGACTTGGCTTAGCCTGTGGAGAAGATTGTCTATGACACTAGCAGGGAAACCATACATCTGTTACCAAGGAAGGAAGTATAAAGACCAAGAGCGGAGGTTAGAGATCACTTTCGGGGAAGGTGACTGCATTCCAGTAGTGGACGCAGAAGAGGAGGAACCAGTGGCAGAGGAAAGAGATGTCGAGAAGGAGTTCGAGGAACTTCTCCTCAAATCGGTGTAGGATTTTTTGAGGCGGATTGAAGAGATGGGGCAAAGGTTCACTCCAGAATCTAGACAACGTGAAACCCTAAGAGGTTTCCATACCAGAGAGGGATCAGGCACATCCCATCATTTTCAGGAGCACCTCACAGTGCAGCATATGGCATCACATACACCTCCACGTTCCACGATGCCCACATTTCTTGCCGCAGATATTGGGGCAGGAGCACAACAGGAGCAGGAAACGACTCACATGGGAGATTACTTTGCCAAGTATCAGTCCTACAGACAGGAGTTCAGAGATGCTCTCACATTCCATGACTTTGTACATCTCAAGAGGGACAGCAAGCCCCATAACCATCACAGGGGGAACATGCATTCACATGATGGGGATGTACAGCGCACGGTAAGTAGATTTTATCTACTGAAATTTGATGGGTCATCCAAGTGTTCGGAAAAATCTTGGGTTGATAAGTTGGATATATATTTCCAACTTAACCAGATGGCAGAGACAAAGGCCATCAAGGTGGAAACACTGCGCCTGGAGGGTGAGGCCCACCACTAGTGGTTTCACAGGATGGCTACGCTGGGGCACTCAGCGGTGATAGCATACGCTGAGTTTACATGGAGGCTGATAGACTGATTTTATCTGAGGGATCCAAAGGAGAACTTTGTTGAGTTGACTAAGCTCAAGCAGACCGAGAGTCCAGATACATACATTTCAGAGTTTTTGAGACTCTCCATGATGGTGCCTGAATTATCTTCAGCTAGGATGATCTACATGTTCATCGATGGATTGGAAGAGCCTCTTCGAGGGTTAGTCAGATTGACAAGGCCAGCTACACTCCATGACACAGTTGGGAGGACTCGAGATTTGAAGGATGCACTACCTCAGACTATAGCTCCTTTTCCCCAGAGACCAACATTTCAACCGAAGGGGAAGGACATGAGGGTTCCGCTTCCAAAGGGGAACTAGAGTCGAGGGCCTTTGGATGAAGAGACCATGAGAGATCTGAGGCAGAATAGGTTGTGTTTCACATGCCAGGAGCTATGGGCACCAGGACACCGTTGTTCCGCAGGGAAGGCACACTACATTAAGGTTTTCTCCAACAGTAGCATGGAAGAGGAGGAGTACGAGGAGATAGAGGCAGGAGGCAGTAGTGCGGCGTAGAGAGGAGATCATTCACCACCTCCACCACCAGGAGCGAGAGGTGCAACATTTTCACCTACCGGGGGAGTCCTTTCTTCCTTGTGAGGGGTTCCCAAATACTTGAAATTGTGTGTCCAAGGCACTGTGTAGGGACAACTTGTTTCAGTATTAGTGGACAGTGGGGCCACCCACAATTTTATTAATGCCCAGTTGGTAGAGAGGAGGAGCATACCAACAGAGAGCTTTGATGGGTTTTCGGTACTGGTTCCAGGTGACAGAACCATGTAGTGTGTCAGGTACGTGCTAGCCTTGGCAGTGACTACGAGGATTTACACCCTGACAGATCACTTCTTTGTGGTGGACATTCCAAACATCAACGTGATACTGGGAGTGTAGTGGTTGATCACGCTGGGGAAGGTCACCACAGATTGGGAGACCTTGGATATGGAGTGGACGGATAAGAAGACTGGGAGGCACGAGATGATTTTGGGTATGCACATATACCCACCATAGACAGTTTCAGCACACCAGATGGAGGCAGATTTCTAGAAGGGAGACATAGAGTGGGAAGTGGAGCTGTGTGTTTCAGAGGCAGGGTCTACAAGGCAGACCATACACCAAGATGTGCAATCCATTTTAGACAGATTTGCCACGGTTTTCGGAGATATACCACTAGCGCATCCACCGAATCAGGGATTTGAGCACACGATTGAGCTGGAGTAGGGCATCCAGGCTGTGATCACTACACCCTATGGGCATCATAAGGCCTACATGGATGAGATTGAGAGGGCCATTCACGAGCTCTTATCTCTTGGGCACATCCGTCCTAGCACTAGCCCCTTTGCTTCTTTAGTCGTATTGGTGAAGAAGAAGGATGGCACACTGAGGATGTGCATTGACTACTGGGATCTCAACAAGAAGACCATGAAGAACCGCTACCCCATTCCACGGATAGATGAGTTGATGGATGAGTTGAGGGGATTGAAGTTCTTCTCGAATATTGACTTGAGGTCCGAGTACCACTAAATTCGCGTGAGGGATCGGGATGTTCCCAAGACTGCTTTCCGATGTCATTATGGTCACTTTGAGTTCTTGGTGATGCCCTTCAGGCTTACCAATGCTCTAGCCACTTTTCAGTCATGCATGAATCACATCTTCCGCAGTCACTTAAGGAATTTTGTGTTAGTGTTTTTTGATGACATCTTGATCTACAACAGGACATGGGAGGGGAACCTACAACATATTGAGGCCGTATTGCACATATTGGAGGAGAAACAATTTTATGCTAAGCTCTCCAAATGCACGTTTGGGCTGACACAGATGCTCTACTTGGGGCACATCATTGGTGTGGATGGAGTGAGGGTCCACGAGGAGAAGATCAGGGCCATCAGGGATTGGCCAGAGCTAAAGAATGTGATGGAGCTTCGGGGGTTTGTGGGTATCTGCACCTACTACCGGAAGTTCATCAAGGGATTTTCCCAACTTGCTACACCCCTTACATACCTTACCAAAAAGGGGGCATTCAGTTGGACTGACACAGTGCAAAGGGCTTTCAAAAAAAGGAGGTGATGAGCAACTGTCTAGTTTTGGTATTGCCATATTTCACACAGCCCTTTTTCTTAGAGTGCGATGCATCAGGGGAGGAGATAGGCATAGTTTTGATGCATGGAGGCCACCCCATAGCTTTCTAGAGCCGGAAGCTATTGTCACATGAGAGGTTGTATGCTATATACGACAAGGAGATGTTGGCCATCATGCATGCATTGGCCAAATTTTGATAGTACCTGGTGGGGAATAGGTTCAGAGTGAGGACTCACCACAACTGCCTCTGATTCTTTCTAGAGCAGAAGCAATTGTAGGAGAGGTAGCAGAAGTGGGTCAGCAAGATCCAGGCATATGATTTCGACATCGAGTATGTCAAGGGGAAGAACAACGTGGTGGCTGATGCACTTTCACGTAGACGGACAACATTGTCTTTAATGAGTTTAGATACGGACTGGAGGGCTCAACTATTGGTAGAGTACTCTAAGGACCGTTTTTCCTATGAGGTGTTAGATGGACAGGTTATAGATGAAAAGTACAGGGTGATGGATGAGGTGATCTACTTTAGGGACAAGATCTTCTTGATCGAGGGCTCCAAGCTCAAGGAGAAGATATTGCACGCCTCACATTATTCGCCACTATCAGGCCACTAGGGGTTCACCAAGACCTATAGGACCATTAGAGAGAGGTTCTCATGGAAGGGCCTCAAGGAGGACGTACTCTGACATGTCAGGGAGTGCGAAGTTTGCCAAAGAAATAAGGGGGAGATGAACCATCTGGCGGGTTTACTTCAGCCTCTTCCCATACCAGAGGGAAAATGGGAGAGTATTTTGATGGATTTCATCACAGGGTTTCCCACTGTACAGGGCAAGGATTGCATATTTGTAGTCGTTGATCGGCTGAAAAAGTATGCACACTTCTTCACTATATCAGCACGATACATTGCATCACAGGTAGCGAAGTTGTTCTTTAGGGATGTTTTCAAATTGCATGGTCTCCCAAAGACCATTGTCAGTGACAGGGATAGTCGCTTCATGGGCAGGTTTTGGCAGGAAATTTTTTGTTTGGTCGGCACCGAGTTGACCCCGAGCACTAGTTATCACCCACTGATGGATGGACAGATGGAGATAGTGAAAAATTGGCTGGAAGGCTACTTGCGAAACTATGTTAGCAGGCAGCAAAAGGCATGGTTACGATGGTTGCACCTGGGGGAGTACTGTTATAACACCACTCACCATATGTCTATCGGTATGTCTCCACTTTATGCTTTATATGGGTATCATGCTTTATCTTTTGTTGAAGTGATGATTGGTGTTAGAAAGGCCCCTAGTGCCAAGGATTGGATCCAAGAGAGTCAATATATACTCTGGGCTCTTAAGGGTAACATAGCTACATCACAAAATCAACAGAAGCTGTATGCGGACAGGGGATGGGTTGAGAGGCATTTTGAGGTAGGGGACTTGGTCTACCTACGATTGCAACCATATCGGAAATCCACGCTGAAGCAGAAGGGGGATGAGAAGCTCAAGCCCCACTTTTATGGACCATATAGGGTGACACGCATGATTGGGAAGGTTGCATATGAGTTGGAGCTGCCCACTAGTAGTAGGATTCATTATATTTTCCATGTGTCATGCTTGAAGAAGGCACTTGGACAACAGGTGACTACAACTGAGGAGCTCCTGCCCACAGATGATAAGGGGAATTTGGTGCTGCAACTGGAGGCCATTATTGACACTAGGGAGAGGTAGCTACGGAGCAGTAAAGTCAGGGAATATCTGGTGAGATGGAGGAATCTACCGGATGAGGATGCCACTTAGGAGAGTGAGAAATTTCTACAGCATCCATCATTGCAGTTGCTTGAGGACAAGAAACGTTTTGTTAGGGAGGACTATAATATTCCCAATTAGCAATAACTAATTTGAAATATTAATTTTTGACTATTTCACTTTAATAAAGGTAAGTTAGAAATAAAGTGGGTGAAGAGGGACACTTAACTCACACTTAGGATAAAATAATTTCCTAAAGTCACTTCGAGACATGATTATTTAGTAGCGTGGGGCCTAGAGGATAAAGTGGTAGCATGGAGGAGATGTTAGCATGGGCAGCGTGGGCCCAAGTCAGCGCAGAGCTAGAGGGACAACGTGGCTCAAGGAGACAACGCAGTTGGTGGTGGGGCCTAGGTGAGAGCAAGGCTCTCCAAACATAAAAAGGGAGAGAGGCTCCTCATTTGGATCATTTTGATTATGCATCTATGATATTTGGCTTTTGACATTGAGCACACTTTTGATGTTGAAAAAAGGTCTACAAGTGTTGTTCAGCACACTAGGTGTCTTCATGCAGAGATCCCAACCTCAGCCCCGGGGGACTTCGAGTTCCTGCTTGGGTGAGGTGTTCTATCCTTGTTTTTCCAGAGAGAGTTGGAGCAGCCATAGTTGGGATTTTTCACTTGCAGAGACAACGCAGTCAGTGAGAGGGAGGACGTAGTCTTTAGAGGAGGAGATTCCAAATTGAGGGTTTATCAGGGGATTCAACCCAAGAGAGTTGGAAAGGGGTCAGCCCTTCCCTATTCCATCATTTTGGTAGAGTTGGAGGCCATATTTTGTAGCAGATCATTCAGGGCTAGCGTTTATCACTAGGACAATGTGGTACCTCAAGGGAGGTCATTTTTGGAGGTCATCCATTTTCGAAAAGCTCTCTGGGCTTTTCTGGGTATTGGGTGGAGAGGCCATTCCCTATATTTCATATTTTCTGAGGTGGGGAGCAGCCCCCAAGATTCATTTTACTCCAACAGTAGCAGTAGCACGATAACAACACCAACATATTGGAGATTATGCAGTCATTGAGGGAGAAGCCATTCCATGATATATTCTGAGAGTATTTCTATGCTTGCCTAGTGCAAGCCAAGGTGCCATCATTCTGATTACGTTTGTACTCATTTTATCTTTCAGTATTTAATAAAATGGCTCAGCATTCTCCATATTGTGTTTTGTTCATGTGATGTCTCTCTAGTTGTTGTAGTTTCTTGTTTATGTGCTTTATATTGTTGTTTATTTCTATCCATAATATTACATAGAGCAAGTGTGATGAATAAGATAAATTTTCAGCATTTGTTTTAAAAAGTATCTTCCAGTATCTGGAAACCTCCAAGGAGATGCCATCCCCAACTGGAGCCAATGTTAGTGTCAGTATTTGCATCCTATCACTAGTGATCAAATGGACTCTTATCATGTCTTGTTAGGGTCCCATAGTCAATTTTTTGTCATTTCATTAGGTCTTCAAGCAAAAAATTGGTCACTGGGTATTAGGTTTAGGACTATTTTTCACTCCCAAAATTTTTAAATTGCTGGTCCATGTCATCACTCAGATGAGTGTATCATCATTCAAAGATGTCATCATCATTTCAGTTATCATCACCATGATTTCATTTAGTTTCGTGTCTCCATTAGGTCATTAGGGTTTCAAGGTCACCAAAATTCTCATTTCATGCATAAAATTCGGCAATTGGAGGAGTGGTGATAGCCAATTTTCTTCAATAAATTCTGATTTCAAAAATGTAATTTAATGTTTCTATATGTAATAAGTACTTCATGTTATTAAAAGCTACAGTTCAAGGTTTTAAAAATATTCAATGTTCCAAAAAAACACCCAAAATATAGTTGCTACAGGAGAGTTGCTATACTTCTGGAGTACTCTTGGGAAAATGAATTTTTCTCTGCAATGGAGTGTCCAAATGACTTGCTTGATGAGTCAAATGATAACTAGACAAAAATATATTTCCAATTATCTATCATGAGCTCAATTTGGAGTTCACGAAGACCTCCAAAAGTGACCTGCAACTTCACACTGCACTTTTCTTAGGGACACACTGCGCTTTTTGACCAGTCTTGGGAGAATTGATTTTTGAGGGGCTATAATTGGTCTATTTTAGTGCTTGAGGGGTCCATTGTGTATCAGAAATAGATATATTTCCAACGAGCTATCATGATCTCAATTTGGAGTTCAGGAAGGCCTCCAAAAGTGGTCGGCAATATCATGTTGCACTTTTTGCAGTGAGCACGCTGCACTTTTCTTAAGGACGTTGCACTTTTTGCAGAGTTTGTTACGCTTTTATCAAGCTTGCTGCGCTTTTTGCAGTGAAGGATATATTTCCTTAAAGCTTGTTTTAAATGGTTCTAAGGGAGAACTAAAGGTTTCTTCATCTATTTTCAGGTAAGTTGCATCCTCCAAGCCCCTCCTTTCAGCTCATTGTTATAATTTTATGGTTAAAACCCCTCATTGCTATCCATGCCATGTTTTAGTTATTAAACCATATTTTTCAAAAATTTCAAGCTAAATTTGTTTTCCCCTAGACCCTTTTACCTCCCTCACACTCTAATTCATCCCCCACTATCCTCACATCCCTTCATTCCTCACTCCTTAATCATATTACCTAAAACCCTACCCCTACACTGCGCTTTTCTAGGCAGCTAGACTACATCTATGTAATTGAATTCCCTACCCAATTCCCCTTGTCATTTCAAATCCCCATCACTTCCCTAAGGTTCCTAACCCCCTTACACCCTTTCCTAAATTTTCCCTCACCTATCCCAACTCCTCAACCTCATCATCCTACTCTCTTTTCCTTCCCCTTCTCCCCTAGGGTTTCTAAGTAAACATAAATATCATGGAGGAAGAGAGAAACACCATAGAAGAAGAGAATAATACCTACAATAAATGAGGGAGAATCCCAAGGCTTGAACCATCATACACTAGGTGTTGGTCACCTATAAAATTTTTTCTATCAAAAGGTGGCCAAAACATTGTTGGAGCCTTCAAGAAACAGTTTTTATGCACAATGTTATCTCTTAAAGCCTCTTGAAGACATAATCTCCTCTGTTTCAAGTTGTTCATTACTATTCCCATTTCAAAGCTCAGAAATTCTGCTGATTTCAAAGAGAAAGACTGCTGCAAAAAATCCATTTTCCTTTTCCCTCCATCTCAGAACTAACCTTCATTTTGCTTCCTCTTTCTTCATAAAATTCCTCTATCTTTCCTTTGTTTCATTTCCTCCTTCATAAAAAACCACCTTGCATAGTTTAAAACTAATTTTTTAAACTATATCAAAACTCTCAAAACCCTTGAAAAGCATTGAAAACTTCATAAAAATCACATTTTTTATATTATGGATTCAAGCCCCCTTGGGCTAGGTCCTTAATCGTTTCCACTACATACGCCTTGGTGTTGGAACCAAGCGCTAGCCATCCAAGCGCTTATCGCATTTCTCGACGTTGATTAGCCCTGTGCATAAGCCCCTGGCCATATTATTTTCCATAAACCCATGGCCCCGCAGACGGCGCCGAACCGTATTGCAAATATTTTTCCGCCCCAAAGTTTAAACCTTTGTTATAAATGATTTTTTGGGTTTCTAAGGTGTTTTGTCATTATTAAAAAGAAAAACTAGGCAGGATTCATCGCACTGCTTTTGTGAAGGAAGAGGTTTTTATCGTTTGGCAACAATTCCATTCAGCGACCGACACGTGGCCTCGAGCACTATTGGAAAACCGCCGCTCATCACACATTAAAGTTCGACTGTGGACCCAGCACGATATTGATGTGCGCCATCCGATCTGAGGCCACTCATCGGACGATGATCGCGCTTGGAAGAAGCCCGACAGTTAACCACAGGTACGGTGCAGTCATAAAAGAATCTTCGCCGTCGATCTGATCCACAGATCGATGGCCCATACTCCATCGCCCCGGTCTCCAGCGCCACATCAGCATCCACATGGCATCATCGGATTGGAACAGGTTTCCGTTGGTTCCTCTCACAGTCAGCAAATGCGGACCTGGGAAAATTATTCAGCATGGTTTTATTTAAAAGGTTTGAAGTCCGGGTGTGTTTTATAAGGTTTTTGACATATGATCTCCGTCGTTGATCTTGTGAGCCAGTCTCATTCGACAGCCCATGATCATCCCGAAACCCACACACCGTTTTAACCATTTTCGCCGACACAAAGGTTTTTTAATCCATTTTCTCCATTTTCCCAAAAAATACTTATCCGCTTTGAATTTTCGCCTCTGCTCCCGATCGTTGATCTCTGCGTGATCGACGGTTCCAATCTAATTCCTCCTCCGTTTCCCTTTGACACCTTCCAATAAATCTCGACCATTGGATGAGGCCATCCAACGGCCATGCTCACTCCACGTGCCCTATGAAGCAATAAACCTATACATGTAGGATTTTATAAATGTTTTTTGTATTTTGCAGGGTTTAAAGGTTTTTTCCGCTATATCTGAAGAAAATTTAAAGGCAGAGGGTGACGATCCTCCCGCCTTTGATTCACCAGATAAAATCATTCACAGGGTTTAAAATTCGCGTTTCATCGGTATTTCATAAGGCATTGATGCCATATCACCCCTGCGCAGCCCTGCATACCAGAAAAAAATAGTAAATCAAGCACCAATCAAAGAGTATAAGTGTCGAAGACAGAACACAACAGAAACAGGAGATTGAAGACCTAAAACACAGATCTCAAGTAAATTAAAGGTGTTTTAGGGAAAGACAAAGACATCTATCGAGCCGAGAAAGCCTCCATCACCATAAGCAGAGGCCAATTGAACCCTCTCCAGCTCTTATAGACACCTGCAATTTCACAGGAATCAAAGAAGTTTTAATCACTACCAAAACAAGAGGTGTTGCCTAAAGACAGCTGAACAATTAATGCAAATCAAAGATCCTATCCCTAAAATTGTCTGCAAAACTACTTTTAAAGATTCAGAACAGCCCAAAAGCGGATCCTTTTCGATCATTAGACCTCAAAAGGCAGAAAAAGAGTTATGAAGGAGAATTAGAAATGATTACATTCCTGCATTATGCCTTGCCTGGTTCCCAAAGGTCAGGAATTGCATTGGTTACATAATTAATGATACTTGACCCCTGGGAAATAGCTCCCACCCCCTCATTCTTCTATAAATACCTCTGTAGAAGATGAGAAAATGTTGGTCTCTGGACATTTGACTGTATGTAATAGTTCTATGAAGTTACTGATGCCCTGTGTGCAATTTGAAGGTACATAAGCTAATATGAGAAGTTTGAAGTTGTAGAGACCCACTGGGCTTGCTAATTGTAACTGGTTTGAACATAAAATACAAGCTGATGATTCATGGGATCCTGATTTGTGTTAATGGTGATGTGTTCCTCACTGTCAATTGTTATTTTCTCTAATGTTTTCACTCTGTTCACTTTCTCTGATAAGGAACAGCAAACATAGAGGTAGGACTTACTCTCAACAGTACCCTACTCTTACTGAAAGCTTTATTTTCTATGTTTTATTCATTTGAAAGTTCTCTTGAAAGAGTATATTAAAGCAGGTTGGTTTCAAAACACTTGCCTGATCTAGATTGCTCTTTGTGATGATTATCTGCGCTTTCCTTTAGAATATGTTGAAAGCAGGTTGGTTTCGAAGCAATCATCTGATCTTAAGCTATTATAATTTTTTTAAAAATGTTTTTAACTGAAAGTACTTCAATGCAGGGTAGTTTAAAAGCACTTACCTAATCTCAGAATAATTTTGTGTTTTGTTTCTCTAAGTACATGCCAAAGCAAGATAGTTTTAAAGCACTTACTTGATCTCAGGCTGTTCACTGTTCTTCATTTGTGTTCTACATTTCCTATATGTTTCATTCCATACAATGAACTTACATAAGTGACTTGCCCCATGGATCCTTCTTGAAACTTGCTATCCAATTTAAATCCTCCTATGACTCCATAGCCTAATGGGTTAAGCTGTTTTTTTCCCTTTCTATCAGCCGAATCATTCCTTCATTTGCATACATCTTCACCCTTTATTATGAACTGCCTTCACCTTCATCATGTCTTTGCCCAACCAAAACAAACAAAACAAACCCATGCTCTTCATAACTAGCTTAATATCACATTTCGGGCTTTAAATATCATATCTTTAAACTCATTCATAGAGAGATCCCTCTCTGGATTCAGGAGGGATAGATCCTTGAATCCCAAAGTGGTTTGATGTTGTCTTATCTTTTGGTTTTTGTCAATGGCCAAAACATAGGAACCCCAACATAATGGCGACTCCGCTAGGGAATCTCAATTGAATTTTCACCTTAGGTTCCCTTAAAAGCTTCATAAAACCTTGTCAGTAGAAATTAGCCTTTTCAAGCAATACCAAAGAATGGTAATCATGATGAAACTTGTTTGAGTCAGTGACAAACTAGGCAAACCCTAGGATATTTATAAGACTTTATCTAACCTTGAAAAATCAGCTAGCTTAGCTATAAGAGTAGACTGTCTTTGTCTCATAACCGTAGCTAAGTTTTGAAACAAAGTTAGCATATTCTTAACAACCACTAGAACTTAAAAAATCCAAAAATAGTTCACATTGGTATTCAATAAAACATGGTAGCGGACCATAACACCTTTTACCTCCAAAAGAGATAAAAACTCCCACTTTGAAACTCCACAACCCTGCAGATCTTAAGACTCCACTGGGAGGACCCGTAATCATTATAAAACCATTCAAAATCAGTAAGAGGGCTTTAGGATTAAATTTCTCTTAGCAAAAGATCAGTTAAACCGCTCACAGATTGTCATATCTGGTTAACACTTTTCTTGTTTAGTTAGGTCTAAAAAACACAACATAGTGGCTTCTAGAAAGACTCACACTAGAGCCTATCCTGACCCTGATCCACCTGAGATAGTTGACAATCCAGAAAGTATCCTTAGGAGGTCTCCTAGGATTAAATTATCAACTTTTTTCGGATCACCCTTAAGAGCTAATTCAGTGCCTGAAAATCTTTCAGCTCTACAACAATCACAAGTTGACTTAGTGAATCCCTTTAGAAATAGGTCTCTTGGTAACTTAGGTCAGTTAGATTCTGAGTCTTCACTTTCATCTCTTGAAACAAGTGAACATCCTGGTAGCAGAGAAACAACACCTCCTGATTCACATTTCCTTCACAACTTAGGTGTCTCTCATCCAAGATCAGCTCAACAATCTATTCCTGGTCCATCCATTTCTGCTCACCCTACATCCACTGTTCAAACCACCCCACTTCAGCCCACTTTCCTTCCTGTTAATCCACCTCTTGTAAATCCACCTCCACCACATATCATGGCAGCATGGTATGCTCCCTTAGTCCTTCCTGTACCATTAGTCAATCTTCCGCAGGACTATCAGTCTAAAATTCCATTATATGATGCTAAAAATGCTACAACTGCATCACAACATATGGATAAAATGAATGACTACTTTGATCGAAATGAAATTGATGATGAGTCTGTCAAGCTTAGATTATTTGCTCAAAGCTTAGGAGGGGAAGTCAGAAAATGGTTTAAAGGATTAACCCCTCATAGTATCAATGATCTCCAAGCCTTTCATCAGACATTCTTAAAAAAAGGGGAAGTAAAGAAAAAGCCTCTCCAAGTCCTTTCGGATTACAAGAACCTCCATAGAGACACGGGGGAAAGTGTACAAGCTTATTGTACCAGATTTAATAGTGTATATAATTCACTTTCCCTAGATCTAAAACCTCTACAAGGCTCAGCTTTAAACAAATTTCCTGAAGGTTTTGACCCTGAGATGGCCTATCAGCTGAGAGAGAGAGATCCTACAACTCTTGAAGAAATGCAAAAAGGTGCTCTTGCTGTAGAAGTAAACTTGATGGAGAAGAGAGTGAGAATGAAAAATGAAAAGAGAGTGTCCTTTAGAGAGGAATCTACACCCTCTACTTCCAACTCAAAAATGGAGAGAATGATGGAGGAAATGATGAAGAAAATGAGCATCCTTGAGAGAGCACAAGCTAGTCAAAACCAAACTGCTCCTCAAAACAAAAACCAGAATCAGAATTTTAGATGGAACCAACCTCCAAAAAGACCTAGGGAAGATGATCAATAGATCACTCCTCCCTTTCATGAAAACTATATAAGTGAGGTTGAGGAAACAAATGAGATAACAGAGGAAGATGATATCAACATGCTGGAAGTAGATAATGATGACTTTGAGATTTATTATGATAGAAAACAAGGTCTTCATACCCCTTATGATGACAACAGAGATGATGATGAAAGTTATTTTCAAGACATGGAAAATGTCATCATAGAGTCTAAAAAATAATATGACCTTAGAAGCAAAACCAATCAACAAAATCCCAACACCAAAATCTCTGAAAAATCTTCACAAAACAGCACTACAACCAAGCCTAAAATTGTCAAACAAAAGGATAAAACAGTGGCTGTAAATTATGATAAAGGTAGAGAGAAAGGCACCCAAAACAATGAAAAATAGAGTGTGGACATTAGTAGTACTACCACTTTAGCTAGTACTCCTATTAAGACCATTTTCTCAAATACAAATAGAACAAATCAACAAGCTGATGTTGTTGATAGATTGGCAGATAGTAAGGCTGAGACAAATTCTTCAAAGAAACAAATTCCTTTCAGCCTAGAGCAGGAACTTTCAAAGATCAGAATCTCGGTTCCCCTGACTGAGTTGGCTGCCCAGAATGTATATAGGACCCAAATTTTGAAGGCTTTAAATATTGAGGATAATAATGACACAGTCAGTCTTAATGATGACCAGCCAGAGCTCATTTTTGGTCCTAAGATTGAAGGTATATATCAAGAGGGACCCGTTCCTCCCTTTTATGTGAGTTTGAATGTTCATGACAAAATCCTGCATAATGCTATGCATGAATCTGGAGCCTCACACAACCTTATGCCAAAGGTGATAATGGAAAGGCTAGGACTAGAAATAACCAGAACTTACAAGGATTTATATTCTTTTGATTCTAGCAGAGTGAAGTGCCTTGGCCTAATCAAAGACCTTTGTGTGAGTTTGACCCAAATCCCAGGCAAGTGCATGGTGATGGATGTTGTGGTGGCTGATGTGCCTCCTAAGTATGGCATGTTGTTGTCAAGATCATGGGGTGCCAAGCTGCAAGGTACCATACAGATGGATGGGACATATGCCACTATCCATGTCTTTAGCCAGCTTAGAAGACTATACAGAGAGGCACACATGAGATTCATGGTCAGTAGCTCAGAAAAGCCTGAAAATTCCCCCATTTATTATGTACATACAGACCTGGATTCATTTATCTTTTACAATAATGAATCCACAAAGGAGTCAGAGCCAGAACACAGCGACTCAGATAACCAGTTAGAGGCCCCTAATCTAGAAATGATGGCAGTTCTAGATATGGAATAAAACAAGAGAGAAACTTCTGAATAGTGCGTTGAAACAACAAACCAGAGTGAACAAAGCCAAGATGGCAAACAACAGACTACCCCTCACACTCAACTTCATGAAAATCTTGAGGAACGAGACCTAGCACAACATGTTGCGAATCCCAGAATAGAACATAATGATGAACAAGGCAATAGGGATGAAAACGATGTTAGCCCTACAAGAAATCCCTTATGGTGCATGAACTTTGACAGGTCTTGCACTAAAAAGAGTGCGGGAGCTAGGGTATGGTTGGTCAAAACTGAAAACAATTACTCCAAAAGCCATGCTTTCAGGCTAGATTTCAAATGCACTAACAGCATCACAAAGTATGAGGCTGTCATCCTAGGATTGCGTCTATTAAAAGAACTGGGAGCCAAGAAGATACTTGTTCAGGGAGACTCAGAATTAGTCATCAAACAACTAAATGGAGAGTATGCCATTAAGCATCCTAGACTAAGGGTATATCGAAATAATGCCATAGATTTCCTGAACACATTTACAAAATATGAGCTCGTGTTTGTCCCAAGGAGTCAAAACATAATTGCAAATGGGCTGGCCTGCGCTGCTAGTTCATGTCAAGAATCACCTGGTGATAAACAGATCATCATTCAAACAAAATATAGACCTGCAGTGCCAGATAATGAAAAATATTGGCAGGTCTTTGAGGGCGACAAGCAGATAGAGAATTTCCTGCTTGGCAGGAACGAATTTGAGTTATCTGATTCACATTCTAAATTTGACCAAAATTGCCTCAACAAAGAGTCCCCTGAGGGAGATAAACTATTCGGTTCCGTAAAAATCAACATGTTAACTAAAAAACTTGGAACTCATACTGAAGAGTACGAGGACGCAGAAAATGAAGACATAGAGGTATTGTCGTCAAAGGACAAGAACATACCTAGGGGGTTAGCACCTTTAGAAGACCTGTTTGATTTTAACGACGTAGCAAAGAAACCCACTATAGAATACACAGAGTCTGATGTCGAGGAATGAAACATAGGCACAGAGGATAAGCCTAAAATGATTAAATTAGCTAGGTCCTTGCCAACATACATGAAAAAGAAATACATCAATCTATTTAAAGATTTTGTTGATGTGTTTTCCTGGAGCTATGAAGAATTAAAGGCCTACAATACATAAATCATCCAACACAAGATCCCATTGAAAGAAAACCAAAAAACCTTTAGGCAAAAACTGCGTCGAATTAATCCAATACAACTGCCTCTGGTAGAAAAGGAAATCAAGAAAATGTATGAAGCAGGAATCATAGTGCCTGTGAGAGCAGATTGGGTTTCTAACCTTGTAGTTGTGAGGAAAAAGACAGGAGAAATCAGATTGTGTATTGATTTCAGAAACCTTAACAGAGCCTCCCTAAAGGACAATTACCCTTTACCCAAAATGGAACACATCCTACAAAGGGTAGTTGGTTCAAAGAGGATTTCTCTGTTAGATGGTTTTTTAGGGTATAACCAAGTTTTAGTACTCCCAGAAGACCAACTCAAGACAACTTTCACCACTCCTTGGGGCACTTTCATGTATGTGAAAATGCCTTTGGGATTAATGAATGCTGGGGCCACTTTCCAAAGAGCCATGGACATTGCATTTTCAGAGGAGATAGGGCACTTCATTGTAATTTACCTTGATGACATAACAATTTATTCCAAAACGGATGAAGAGCACCTTAAACATCTAAGAAAGGTCCTGGAAAAGTGCAGAAGGTTTGGATTATCTTTAAATCCCAAAAAGACAGTGTTTGGCCTTCAAGAAGGTAAACTCCTCTGCCATATTATATCAGAAAAGGGGATTAAAATAGATCCAAAAAGAGTTGAGGGAATACTACAGATTAGCCAACCAAGGAACATAAAATAATTATAGTCCTTTATTGGAAAGATTAACTTCTTGAGGAGGTTTATTCCCAACTTAGCAGAGCTCCTTAGAAACATGACTAATATGCTCAAGAAAGAAGTAGGAGTGAAGTGGACTGTAGAAGCCAAAAGATCCTTTGAATTGGTAAAACATGCACTCACCCGGGCACCTATCCTGATCAACCCTGACTTTTCAAAGGATTTCCTTATTTTTTCCTTTGCCTCAGAGCATACTGTGGTTGCAGTCCTGTTGCAGAAAAATCCAGAGGGACAGGAACAACCTATTGCTTTTTTCAGCAAGGATTTAAGGGATGCACCCTTGAAATATAACATAATAGGAAAATAGGCCTATGCTTTGGTAAAGGCCTTAAAGGACTTCAGGGTGTATATTTTTCATTCCCACATCATTTCCTATGTGCCTAATATAGTGGTAAAAGATATCTTGTCACAAGACCCAGATGGAAAGAGGGGCAAATGGATTGCTACAATATTAGAGTATGATTTGGAAATCAAACCCACAAAACTCATTAAAGGTCAAGGCTTAGCTCAATTAATGGATGAATATAATCAACAAGCCTTTGAAATTAACATGGTAGATGCCTTGGATGAACAGGAAGAATTACCTGCTCCCACTATCGAAGAGCGGTTTCAAAGCTCACCTTGGTACACTGACATCTTGTATGTGCTTACAAATCTTAATGCTCCTCCTAATTTATCAAAAACAAAGGCAAGGTTTTTAAAGTTGAAAGCTAGGAACTATTTCATTTTAAATGAAGGTTTATATTGGAAAAATACTAATGGTTTATTGCTTAAATGTTTGCCTGAAGTTGATGTAGGGAGGATCAAGCATGAATTCCATGAAGGAGAATGTGGAGGTCATCTCTACTGGAAAACGGCAGCCAATAAAATCCTTAGAGCTGGCTATTACTGGCCCACCCTCTTTCAAGATGTCCATAAAATGATAGTTACTGTCACAAATGCCAAATTTTTGAAGGCAAAAGAAAACTCCTCCCTTTACCATTACAACCTATCACTGTTGAAGCTCCTTTTCAACAATGGGACCTAGATTTCATAGGAGAAATCCATCCTGCTTCATCTGCCCAACAAAAATGGATTCTCATAGCCACTGACTACTTCACCAAATGGATAGAGGTCATACCTTCTAGGAATGCCACATATTCTGTCATTATAAAATTTCTTGAAGATCATATCCTGTCTAAATTTGGCTGTCCTAGGAAGATTATTACTGATAATGCTGCTGCTTTTGGTTCCAGAAAGATGATTGATTTTTTTCATAGGTATCAGATTACACTTGGTCATTCTACTGCTTACTACCCTCAAGGTAATGGGCTAGCAGAATCATCAGATAAAATTTTGGTGACCATCATCAAGAAGTTACTTGAAGAAAATAAAAATCATGGAATAACAAGTTGGTGCATGCTTTGTGGGCAGACAGATTGACCACAAAGAAGTCCATTGGAATGTCCCCTTACCAACTTTTTTATGGATTAGATGCAGTGTTTCCTACCAGCATGGGTGTACCAGTGATAAAATTGATCCAATAAACATAGTCAGAAGAAGACATTATGGTAAGGAGGATCAATCAGACTATACATCTCCAGCAGACAAGGGAAGAAGTCTACAATAGAGCTCAAAAGGTGCAAGAGAATATAAAGAAGTTGTTTGACAAGAGAACAAAAGCTTGTGACTTCAACATTGGAGACAAGGTACTCAAGTGGGACTCCAAACGAGAAGATAAGGGTAAACATGGTAAAGTTGACAGTTTGTGGCAAGGTCCTTACATGATTTAGTCCACCATTGGTCCAAACGCCTTTTTTCTGCAAGAGTTAGATGGCACATATTTGTTTGTGGGTCCTATCAATGGCAGGATGCTCAAGCATTACTACTGCTGAGTTCAATTTTAAAATCTTTCATTTCCATTGTAAATACCATTGCTTTGTTCAGTTTTATAAAGAAAAAATGCAAAAACAATAAAGGATAGAAAAGAGGGCAGATTGTAAAAAACAATAAAGGTATAGCCCCATGCCAAAAAAGAGAAACAAATCTGAAAGTGTGCAAGCTCAAATGCCACTCCTGAAAAACACACTTCTAATTAGTCAAACAACCTAATCTTGACTAATTAGTCTTAAATTTATTGCTGATAGGATAGTGAATTCGATTTTCCAAACTGTTTAATCTTGGCTTATCAGTAGATAGATTAGGTTAGAAATGAAGGGTTCAAACATGCTCAAAATCTGAACCTAAGTTTTCATGAGAAATGAATCAAATCTTTTTATTCCTCGAGTCAATAAAGGAGGTGAATAACTTGTTCTAATCAGCTCAAAATATGAACCAGTTGACAAAGGAAAGATAACTCAAATAAAAGGAAATACAGAGATGTAAAAAGATGAAGGAAGTACTTGAACTGTTAGATCTGAAGCCTTCCATTTTTGTTTTAAATTTTCTGCAAAATAAATGTCTATGTGCAGCTTTTTCTTATGCCATAGACCAACATCAAGTTAGAATGTTTAATCCCGACTTGAATGTTTTTAAATTTCTGTTGTAGAATTTAGAGAATAAAATCTATTGGACAGTTTAATCCCAATAGATGGTAGATTAGGTAGAGAATTATATGGGCTCAACTGCTTAATCTGAGTCCATGGAGAAATAAGGAGTCGAAATAGATTATATTTCCTGTTTTCAAAAGAATAAATGTTGTAACAGAGTTTGCCAATCCAAGTGCACTCTAAATGAAGAAAAAATGTTAGATCAATAGGATTGGTAGGTAGAAAGTTTGTTGATAAAGATCCATTGTTTTTTCAAAAGCTGCTAACATTTTTTCAGAGCAAAGGAAAATCATCCAAGCAAAGAATGCAGCCCAATGGATAAAGCATTGATCAACCTCCCAGAGGATGCAAGTCTGAAATTCTTGACGCCTTCAGGAAGGCACCATCCCCAAGTGGAGCCACTGTTGGCCACCTATAAAATTTGTTCTATCAAAAGGTGGCCAAAACATTGTTGGAGCCTTCAAGAAACAATTTTTATGCACAATGTTATCTCTTGAAGCCTCTTGAAGAAATCATCTCCTCTGTTTCAAGTTGTTCATTACTGTTCCCATTTCAAAGCTCAGAATTTCTGCTGATTTCAAAGAGAAAGACTGCTGCAAAAAATCCATTTTCCTTTTCCCTCCATCTCAGAACTAACCTTAATTTTTCTTCCTCTTTCTTCATAAAATTCCTCTATCTTTCCTTTGTTTCATTTTCTCCTTCATAAAAAACCACCTTGAATAGTTTAAAATTCCTTTTTTAAACTAATTCGAAACTCTCAAAACCCTTGAAAAGCATTGAAAACTTCATAAAAATCACATTTTTTAGATTATGGATTCAAGCCCCCTTGGGCTAGGTCCTTAACCATTTCCACTACATACGCCTTGGTGCTGGAACCAAGCGCTATCCATCCAAGCACTTATCGCATTGCTCGACGCCGATTAGCCCTGTGCATAAGCCCTTGGCCATATTATTTTCCATAAACCCACGGCCCCGCAGATGGGCGCCGAACCGTATTGCAAATATTTTTCCGCCCCAAAGTTTAAACCTTTGTTATAAATTATTTTTCAGGGTTTTAAGGTGTGTTGTCGTTATTAAAAAGAAAAACCAGGCGGGATTCATCGCACCGCTTTTGCGAAGGTGATGGTTTTTTTCGTTTGGCAGCCATTCCATTCAGCGACCGACACGTGGCCTTGAGCACTATTGGAAAACCGCCGCTCATCGCATGTTAAATTTCGACTATGGACCCGACGCGATATTGATGTGCGACGTCTGATCTGAGGCCGCTCATCTGACGGTGATCGTGCTTGGAAGAAGTCCGACAGTTAACCACAGGTACGGTGCAGTCATAAAAGAATCTCCGCCGTCGATCTGATCCGTAGATCGACGGCTCATACTCCATCGCCTCGATCTCCAACGCCACATCAGCATCCACACGACATCATCGGATTGGAACGGGTTTCCATTGGTTCCTCGTACAGTCAGCAAATGCGGACCCAGGAAAATTATTCAGCATGGTTTTATTTAAAAGGTTTGAAGTCCGGGTGTGTTTTATAAGGTTTTTGACATATGATCTCTGCCGTTGATCTTGTGAACCGGTCTCATTCGACGGCCCACGATCATCCCAAAACCCACACATCGTTTTTAACCATTTTCGCCGAAACAAAGGTTTTTTAATCCATTTTCTCCATTTTTCCAAAAAATACTTATCTGCTTTGACTTTTTTCCTCTGCTCCCGACTGCCGATCTTTGCGCGATCGACGATTCCAATTTAATTCCTCCTCTGTTTCCCTTTGACCCCTTCCAATAAATCTCGACTGTTGGATGAGGCCATCCAACGGCCACGCTCACTCCACGTGCCTTCTGAAGCAGTAAACCTATACATGCAGGATTTTATAAATGTTTTTCGTATTTTGTAGGGTTTAAAGGTTTTTTCCTCTATATATGAAGAAAATTCAAAGGTAGAGGGTGACGATCCTCCTGCCTTCGATTCACCAGAGAAAATAATTCACAGGGTTTAAAATTTGTGTTTCATCGGTATTTCATAAGGCATTGATGCCATATCACCCCTGCATACCAGCAAAACACAGTAAATCAAGCACCAATCAAAGAGTATCAGTGTCGAAGATAGAACACACCAGAAACAATATATTGAAGACCTAAAACACAGATCTCAAGTAAATTAAAGGTGTTTTAGGGAAAGACAAAGACATCTGTCGAGTCGAGAAAGCCTCCACCACCATAAGCAGAGACCAATTGAACCCTCTCCAGCTCTTATAGACACCTGCAGTTTCACAGGAATCAAAGAAGTTTTAATCACTACCAGAACAAGAGGTGTTTCCTAAAGACAGCTGAACAATTAATGCAAATCAAAGATCTTATCCCTAAAATTGTCGGCAAAACTATTTTTAAAGATTAAGAACAGCCCAGAAGCGGATCCTTTTCGATCATTAGACATCGAAAGGCAGAAACAGAGTTATGAAGGAGAATTAGAAATGATTGCATTCCCGCATTATGCCTTGCCTGGTTCCCAAAGGCCAGGAATTGCACTGGTTACATAATTAATGATACTTGACCCCTGGGAAATAGCTCCCACCCCCTCATTCTTCTATAAATACCTCTGTAGAAGATGAGAAAATGTTGGTCTATGGACATCTGACTGTATGTAATATTTCTCTGAAGTTACTGATGCCTTGTGTGCAATTTGAAGATACATAAGCTGATATGAGAAGTTTGAAGTTGTAGAGACACACTGGGCTTGCTAATTGTAATTGGTTTGAACATCAAATACAAGCTGTTGATTCATGGGATCCTGATTTGTGTTAATGGTGATGTGTTCTTCACTGTCAATTGTTATTTTCTCTAATGTTTTCACTTTGTTCACTTTCTCTGATAAGGAACATCAAACATAGAGCTAGGAGTTATTCTCAACAATACCCTACTCTTACTGAAAGCTTTATTTTCTATGTTTTCTTCATTTGAAAGTTCTCTTGAAAGAGTATATTAAAGCAGGTTGGTTTCAAAGCACTTGCCTGATCTAGATTTCTCTTTGTGATGATTATCTACGTTTTCCTTTAGAATATGCTGAAAGCAGGTTGGTTTCGAAGCAATCATTTGATCTTAAGCTATTCTAATTGTTTTAAAAATGTTTTTAACTGAAAGTAATTCAATGCAGGGTAGTTTAAAAGCACTTACCTAATCTCAGAATAATTTTGTGTTTTGTTTCTCTAAGTACATGCCAAAGCAAGATAGTTTTAAAGCACTTACTTGATCTCAGGTTGTTCATTGTTCTTCATTTGTGTTCTCCATTTCCTATCTGTTTCATTCCATACAATCAACTTAAGAGATCCTTTGACATAAGTGACTTGCCCCATGGATCCTTCTTGAAACTTGTTGTCCAATTTAAATCCTCCTATGACTCCATAGCCAAATGGGTTAAGCTATTTTTTTCCCTTTCTATCAGCTGAATCATTCCTTCATTTGCATACATCTTCACCCTTTATTATGAACTGCCTTCACCTTCATCATTTCTTTTCCCAACGAAAACAAACAAAACAAACCCATGCTCTTCATAACTAGCCTAATATCACATTTCAGGCTTTAAAGATCATATCTTTAAACTCATTCATAGAGAGATCCCTCTCTGGATTCAGGAGGGCTAGATCCTTGAATCCCAAAGTGGTTTGATGTTGTCTTATCTTTTGGTTTTTGTAAATGGCCAAAACATAGGAACCCCAACACTAGGGAATTGATGTCATCACCACTAGCAGTTAAATGTTTTCAGCATGTAGGTTGTTTTGAGTTTTGTGAGATGGTCCAAAGAGTGCAGAGCCATCCTAATTTGACCAGGATCTTCATCACCAACCTACAGAAAGACCAATTCACCATTGCAGGGTGAAATTCACCATTTCAACAAATTTTATTGTAGCAACTACAGGGATACCAAACCATGGTGAGTATTGGTTCAAAGGCATGAACCTAGACCTTGAGCGGCACATGCCCTACTTGAAATCATAGTGCAAAGGAAACCCTAATTTGTAAAAAAGAGAAGGATAAGTTGGACCTACTTGTTGATACATTCATGATAGAATAACACACCTTATTTGTCATCTCTGGAGCAATTTTGAGGAAATTTGGAGGAAATTTATAGAAAATTTGGGAAATTTGAAAAAATCCTTGAAGGCACATTTTCCAGAAATGTCTTGTTTAGTCATCTTTTTGCAGAACATATTGTGGTCAAACAAAGATTAATTTTGGGAAACTGGAGGAATTTTTTGTTCCTAAGATATCAAACTACAATAACCTACTTCATATTTTACACAGGTATTACAGAATGAGAGATCCATTCACATCTTCAAAGCCTATTTTTCTGTCCGTGCAATGTCCTGTTTAAGTCACCTTTTTTGCAGAGAATATTGTGGACAATAAGAGAAGCATCCTAGGAAACTGGAGGAGGGTTTTGTTCCTAACATGCCAAAGAAAAAAAAACGCTCTCATTTTTTCAAAAGAGTTCATGGTTAGTGAGATATCGCTCCATCTTTGAGGCTTAGTTTTCTATGAAACCTAGAAATTTGGCAATTTTAGGCACAATCACCTTGCAAAAAGCGCAGCGTGGGCCACACTGCGATTTTTATGGAGGCCTATAAAAGATGAAAAATCACTTGTTATGGATAGATAATGGCCTATAAATTACATTTTGACTACTAGCACTTCAAAATATGAACTTTTGACAAGTGGAAAAGCCCAAAAACCACCTAAAAAACAACTTTCTGCCACTATTTTTAGCCTCACATTGTGCTTTTTGACCAGTTTTGGAAATTTTTTAGGGGCTTAACTCCATTTTCAATGCTTAAGGAATTTTTTGATAACTAGAGAGGAACAGATTTCCAATGAGCTATCTTGAGCTCAATTTTGACTTTAACAAGTCATTCAAAAGTCAGCTTGAAGGTCATGCTACACTTTCTTAGGGGCACACTGTGCTTTTTCCAGATTGTCTATCATCTTCAGAATTTTGAATTTTTCTCAGTTGCTTGATGAATTCCATGGATTTTTACTAATGAAAATGTGAAAATAAAATGTAATTATGTTTTTTACAGTCACTATAGGTAGATACATCAAGTAAAATTGTATTTTTGGGTCAAGTGAATCAGTTTCATCAAAGATAGTGATGAGTTTGTTGACCTCCCTAGTCATTAGGATTCTAGTTGAGGACTTTGGGGAACAGCTCCACAAGTCATGGATTCGACCCCTGAGAGTGGGAGAAGTCTGTTTTGGTCTATATCTTTCATTTCCTTTGTCATTGCAAGGGTTGGATGTTGTGTAATTGATCTTTGAACACTAGTGTAATCAATCATTTTTGGCAGGAACTAATAGACATAGTTGCAACTATTTTGGTGGGATTCCCGTGGTATGTGTTTTAGCTGTGTTTCCTATTATGTTTTCATATGTTTGAATGTATTATGCTTTCCATATTCATGTCCCTCTATCAATGTGACTGATTCCTAAGTTAGATAAGCGGAATTCATTATTTGATGCTCTGTTTTTGAAGATAAGGGATTTTGAACAGATAAGGGCTTTTGAACAGATGGACATTGAGAAATGTTTGAAGATAAGGGCTTTTGAATATTTTGAAATCGAGAAAGGTTTGAAGATAAGGGATTTTGAACAGATGGACATTGAGATGGAGGATTTACACTCACAAAAGAGGGAAAAAGTTCAAGCAGAGGAAGAGGGAGAAGAACAAATCAAGTTAAGAGAGGGGCCTTCATATCAGCTAGGTTTCCAAATGCAGTTGGGAAACACATAATTCCCTACTTCGTCCTCTATTTCCACTAATTTGACAACATTTTCAGTTGAAGAGACACCCTCCATAACAAAGATACTACAGAAGAATTATTAATAGATTAAAGAAATGAGTTATAAGGTGAAAATAAATATGGAAACTCAACTAGTAGCACAAACGAATCCGACCTATCAAAAAAGGCTACTATCTACTATCGGCTTAGAAATAAATCAATTAAAATTGTGCCTCATGCATCCAACTCTTTAGTATCCTCCTTTAGGACATAGTTTTAGAACACTGGATATATCCATAAATGTCGCTAATATCACACTACATGACAATATTAATTTGCATAGAAAAGTAAGGGAGATGCTCTACAAAAAGAAAGGCTAGAGTCTTTTTGGATAAAGCTAGGGGTTTGTTCCATGTAGATTTCTTCATGCAAGTCCCCATGTAAGAAGGCACATTTAACATCCATCTGATGGACTTCCCATTTAAAGGAGGCAGTAAGGGCAAGAACAAGGTGGATATAATTCATTTTGGCAACACTGTCTACACCAATAAAGTGGGTAAGTCCTTAATCATCCTTGTTATTTATGTTGATGATCTTATCCTTAGTGGTATTGATCCCAAACATATAAACCATGTGAAGTCTAGCCTAAAAAATAAGTTTGAAATGATAGACTTAGGACACTTTCATTATTTCCATGGTCTTCAAGTCTTGCAATCCAAATAAGGTATTACCCTTTCTTAGTCAAGTATGACTGTGATATTCTACGCCACTTTAACATGGAATACTGTAAGCCAACCCCTTCTCCCTTTTAGTATGGAGTCAATATTTTAGTCACTTGTACTTCCCTTGAGGTTGATGCTACCTTATACCATCAACTTGTTGGTAAATTTTTGTATCTAACCCATACCCGTCCTGACATTTCCTTTGTCGTAGGTCTTGTTGCTCGGTTTATGCACAAACCTCATGAAAGTCACTGGAAAGAAACTAAAAGAATAATTCGATATGTTCGAGGTACAATTCAGTTTGAAATTCATTATAGTGGAGGAGCATCTCCATTTTTGTTTGGTTTCACTGATTCTGATTGGGCTGGTGACCCTGATGATCGAAAGTCTATTGCAGGTTATGTATTCACTCTTGGTTCAGGACCGATTACATGATCTTGCTAGAAAAAAAGTGTCATCTCTCTTTCTTCGGCAGAAGAAGAGTATGGTGGTGCTGTTGAAGCCAACAAGGAAGCCCTGTGGCTTTGTCAGATCCAGTCTGAATTTGGTCTTCATCAGAAACATCCAAATACACTTTGGTGTTATAATTAGAGTGCCATTCAACTATGCAAAAATATAGTTCAACATCAGTGCAACAAACACATTGAGCTAAACATGCACTTCATCAGAAAGCTCATTCATGATCAAGTTCTTGAAGTGCACTATTGTTCAACCAATGATCAAGTTGTCGATATCTTTACAAAGGCTCTCATAGAAGCGAAGTTTACCAAACTTTGATCTATGCTTGGATTTCAGGAAAGTTATCATTAAGGGGGGGATAGGCTCTAATGCCTCCTTCCTTCTCCTATTGTGTCACCTTTGTAAATCCTTCAATCCTATCCCAAGTTGTTCTTAAGGGGGGATGTTCTGATATTCCGACACATAGGAAATAATTAAGTATAACTTGGTCTAGCGTAAAGTTAGGTAAAGTGTGTTTCTTCAGTATTTACTTTTGTAACCTACAATCTGACGTTCACAATATGTACTGATTCGACGGTTCATTATCTCCTCGGTATTACCAACACTTGATCTGTGGTTTAACGCCCAATTGTTCCATGATCTCTATTTAAAGAACATGGAGGGTTAGTTGTCTAGAGACCATTTATGAGAGAAGCTCATGTAAATTTTCTTTATTTATATTAATAAATTTCCTAAAGTGGCCGCGTTGGCTTAAGCCATGGACTGTTTCCATCTTCGAGTGTTTTAACCACATCAAATACTGGTGTACTGATCTATGTCTTGTTTGTGTGAGGTGACATTTGGTGTTTTATCTAAGGAACTTACCCTGTAATTCCTACAAGTAAAATCTCTTTGATAATTAGTAAAGCAGAAAAGGTCGTGGAGAAAGTTTGAAACCAGCTCAAGTAAGAAAAGGAAAATTATAGAGCACTGCATATTCAAAATGAGGAGTATAAGAAGCTAATTGTTATATTGGGAGTATATCCAGAATATAGGGAAGCTATCGAAAACATATTACAAAATACAAAATATAAAATGAATTCATCAAGGAAAAATTCAAAAATTATTGCTAGCAAGGATGCTTAAATAATTGAGCTAGCTCAGGTTGAGAAAGAAAAAGAGTCATTGATGAGAGGGTTAATTGGCAGGAACAAAGAAATTATTATTTCACAGGAAAATGTGCAAAGTTTACAAAATTCAATCAAAAGCCATGTTTGTACCATTGTTGTCTCAACTGAATCAGATGACCCTTCATAAAAACTAACAAGGGTAATGGAAGAGCTCAAGGTCTTGGAAGATGAATTGAAGAAAACTCAAGATAATTTGGTTGTGAGGAAGGAACAACTAAATGTGAAGGAAAGACAACTAAATATGACAAAAGAGTGTTAACCCATTGACCATTAAAGACCAAGTTGCTTTGGATGAGATAAAATATTTGAAACTCAAGATGAAGGGTAATATTTCCCTATTTGAAGCCAAACACATTATTTGGGATGATATTATTGAAAATATCTTTCTATATGGGAATATATTCATATAATTGCACAAGAAAATATCATAATAAAATGATTTGAAATGAGTATTCATACATGTAAGCAATAGGTACAAAAGGAAGCACTTAAATCTAAGGATATAATTAAGTATTTAAATGAGAAATATTCAACATAATTGAGGACAATGGATATTAAAAATATAGCTGCAGTAATCATGGAGATTATCAAAATTAATGAAAATAAAATACTATGTATTCGTGCTGAAAATAAACTCATAATAGTTCAAAAATTAGTTTCTTTGTTTGATTCCATATTTGATTAGAGGATGAGAGTTGGTTTACCTAGTTGCTGGGATCAACAAGGGAACTTAATCTCTTGGGATTTAAATGAAAAATAACTGGTGGATGTCAAAATTAGGGAATATACTACTCATGACAATACTGCAATATTGAAGGGGAGAATTGTGGTAAACTATCTACAGAGGGATTTCCAACTTCCGTGGTTGATGAACACAGTGTTTATCACAAAGACAAATTATAAAAATATGCAAAATTTGAAAGTTTCATTCCAGAAGATGATATCATGTACATTTCTAGATCCAGTACTTTGGAGGAAATGTGAAAGGCTTATTACCCCTATTGAAGTTGAAGTTCAAAACGTGGAACCATGCATCAACCCTCAAAGTCAATGTTACACTAGTCATATGAATTCACAAGCATCGAAACTTTTATTTTGTGATATTTTAAAGACTGTAGTTAAGAGGTAGTTAAGTATTTATTTAATAGTTACTCTTTAACTGGTTTGATGTAATATTTAAAAGACACTAGAACCACTGAGAAAAGGGATCACAGTTTTGGCATTTTTGAGAACTTGTGTAACCATTTCGACTTCCTTGAAGAGAATGATAAAAATCACTAGTTCAAATTTATTATATTGGTATATTGTAGTATGTGTTGTTTTTATTATTTGTATTTCATGTTCCTTTTCTTTCTATGAAGCGCATGTATGATTGTTGTAGGTTTATTTGAACAAATTACAAGATTATCTATGTATCTTTGATAAGTTACAAAAAATAATTGTGGGTTGTGTTTAGAGACACCTTAATAGGCTCTCCATTGCTTCTGCACTTCCATACTTAGTATAAATCACTCATAGTTTCATATTAGGGTTTTTAAGTTGATTTCTTTTGAAGGATCAAGTTAAAAACCTTAGCCTCTTTCGATACTTCTTTTCAATAGATTAGCTATAGCCTGCAATTGCTAATATAAGGCCAATATGGTATAAATATTCATCTCTAATATTAGGTTAAGGCCAATATGGTATAAATATTCATCTCTAATATTAGGTTATGTTACATAAGAAATGAAGCAACTCTGAGCACATTTAAAAAAATTATATTGTAATTTTTTTTTTTAAAACGTTCTAAGCAATTTTGTGGATGTCTTGGGCAAAGGTTCTGTTTAACCATGGATTCTCTCCATTAAGCAACATGGTGTAACGACTCCATAATGGGTCTCAGTTCTTGGGTATGAAAACAACCTCTTTCGGCCTTCTTATATGTGATATGTGAAAATATTATGACAAATATATGAAGGAGACATGGGCTCTATGATAGAGATATCATGATAGACCTATGACAGAGATATCATGACAAACCTATGACCGATCTGTTGCATTGTATTGTTAATGTTATCGATACATAATTTCTTATGATGATATGGGGTGAATGCAATGTGAAAATGTTGAAAATTCTTTAAAATACAATTATATACACCAAAGACTTCTATCCCTAAGAAAATTAACATTTTTAGTACTCTAGTGGTTAATGGTTAATGATGAATATGCTTGAGTAAATGTTGAAAAATGCAATAAATGATACCGGTTTCAGATCTAGTCCATAAAATTAAACATCTTTGTGGGGAGAGGCAAAATTATAGGTCACCTATGGATGGTAATAAACCTATTTTCCCTGTTGAAAATATGGAGAGGTTTGTAATTTTAGTTTTTTGTTTCTATTTGAATTTTAAAGTGATTTTTGAGTTGAGTGGTCTTGTCAAATATTGAAAAATGCATTGCCCCTCCAATCCTCTTGTTTTTTTCTTTTTCCTGGGTGGTGGTAGTCTTAATTCTGACAATACTTGGAGTCTTGGGTTTTGGAAATTCCTAGATACAATCATGCCATGGCTAGATACCCTCCTCCTAGAGGGTGTTAGAGTGAAAAGATGCATGAGAATGAGATGAGACACTTAACATTTAATTGGAAGGACTGAATAAGGCCATGGTCTACATTAGTACCCAGATGGAATTCCAAATGAAGAAAAGTGAAGATTTGGAAGGGTAAAGAATTCAGGGACCCTAGTTATTTAATGCAAGGTATGGTGGACAAAATTATATCGATATGGTGGGGAAAATTCCAAAAATATATTACCCTAGGAGTATGCCATTTATCCTATCATGTTCTAACCACATTTCAACCAATTTTACAATTAGAATGTACAACATTTTGCATTGGCTGAATATTGCAAACAAGGGTATGTTGCCTCTACTCTATGTTGCAAGAAATTAAAATTGACATATAAACATAACAATATCCAATTAAATTATTGAAAGCCAACTATTGATACCTCGTTCTCCATCCAAATAAAAAAGTTGGTCCACTTTTTGTTTTGTAACATGTCCTTTTCGAAGTGTGTTGGATGACGTCCACATTTTTCCTCCTGTCAAAACATGACACATGGACTAGTTAAATTAATTAACATGCAATCATTTAATTTTTTCTAGGAAATAAAAAATATCATTTCACATATTAAATATACTTACAAATTAAAAATAAAGGTCTGCAAACCTCTCTGGCCACTGTGATGCATGGCACTTCGTTTTACAAGCTTAGCCTTGGAGGTCTTGTCCTGAAACATATACTAATTCAATTTAACTATGCATAAATAAAATATAAATTTTGTTGAAGAAATTTGATATAATATTATGAGAAAATTCAAATCCCTAATTACTCTCCTCACTAGACTTCATTTGTTCATCTAACTTCTCATACATTTTTACAAGTTCTTTCCATACTTTTAAAATTACATCAACTGGAATTTTTTTAAGCCTTTTCTCGGGTGGGATTTTTTTGATATTCTTTGTTTGATCACACCTAAATCTCTTGCAGTTATGAGACATTTTTAGTTTAACCCTTTTTACAAACCAACCTATGACAAATTCAGTCTCCATGTTGTGATTTACTCCTTTATTTAGGTGCAACAATATCTTTGAGAATAACAAATGGATATGGTATTTGAACTGTTGAAAGAATGATTCATTCAACCCATTCACAAAAAATTTCCCGACATCTCACCTACGGATTTCTCCTGAAACCATACCATATTCTATCCTTTTACCATAGCTACCAATGTAAGATTCATAACATGACGTGGTGGAAGAAGAAAATTATGTCCCGGGAGTGGATTGGGCATTAGAAGTCTTTATTTCCCATTCTAAATTCTTAATGGTTATGCTAATGATTTCCTCTTCGATCCAGGAGTGGTTTTGGAATCAATTGACTCCCTTTGAATCGATTGATGTGCTTTCAATGTTTCAATGGTTTTAGTTGATCATTTTTCTATGTATCTAGCAAGCATTTTCAAGTCCACATCATCAAGCTTGTTAAGGGCCTCCATCCCCAATATTGAAGCCAAGGCCTCTTTCTTCTGGTTAGTATCATGTCCATATATATATATATATATATATATATATATATTTCTGGAATAAAAATAAAGGAAAAAATTTAAACAATTACATATCTATAATTTCACAATGACTTACCTCATTCTGTCCATTGTATTCTCCCTTCACTTTGTTCGAAATTTTGAGGCTAGGCTAGAAAATATTGTCCATGGAGATGAGCCAAGGAAAAAATCATGCAAGGAAGGAGGTCACACTATGAGAAGGGAAAAAATTCGAGCTGAGGTAAGCAATTTGACCATCACATACACATAATCTATCTAAATTAATCAAAGAAAAACATACGGTTTCCTTGGCATCCGCACAACCATCACATAATATATATCCCACATGAAAATAAATAAATCATTCATATTATAAAATGCAAATCAAAGGATGTCCTTGACATTCCCACATGACCAACTTATACACAACCTGCACAAGATAGTTAGGCCAAAACACATAATTCCCTTGGCATTCCCGTGTGGCCATTACATACACACAAACTAAAATTAAAACACACACACACACACACACATTCATTCACAATGGCCAATCTACATTTGTGAGAGTGATCCATACCTAGATTCTTATGCTCGTGAGAGTGATAGTGAGGAAGAGCCATATGTCCCAGTACCTGACTATTCTAGGAAGGTTATCTAGGGTTATATGTATGAGGGGCCCGAAGTAACAAAACCTTGGCATCAAATCAAAATCCTCTAGGATAAAAGTTTGCTTTAAAATATTAATCGATATGGATGGAAATGAATGTAATTTCCCATTCCAAATAGCTGGAGCTAGGCATATTAGACTAAGCGGAAGACCCAGGAGAGGGAAAAGGAGCCTATTCTTTTCTTTTCATGTCTGAGCCTATCAACAATGAAAAAAATTCTCAAAGAAGAAAGAAATAATTTGATTTTTTTTTAATTAACTAGTTGGTGCGTATTTAATTTCTAAGTTTTTATCCACGAGAATTTTTTAATTTCTATCTGCTGATCACTGACTTTAGTGCTGACTCAAGTCTCATAATGTGATACAGTTGAGGCACAAAAGTCAGAGTAAACGATGCCTAGTCTAGCGCCATCAAGTTATTTTTTTCCATGAAAAAATAGACATATAAATCATTTACAAGAATATAACATTATTCTAAAATAAAATAAAATATTAATAGAATACATTAAATAGAATAACCATAATTTCAATAATACACTACATTCACTATCTAGATTAATTTAATTAGCTCTAAAATTATTGCATAAATTAAGTTATAATTGAGGAATGAAACAAAATTGATATACACACTAGTGGTAAAGTGTGTTAGATGGGGAACATGCTAATGTCAATTAATATTTATGTAAGGACAAATTATATTGTATTCAAAACATAGTCTATGAATAATTTTACCGCTACACTTATTGTTTTCATTGTTGATAATTGGATCTAATTGGTGTAATAAAAATTATTGTCATTGTTGTGTATTATAAGATCTAGAGGAGGCTATGGACATAGGACGTGGACAACATAGAACTACTAAGTCACAGAGAGGACAATTAGTTGAAGAATATATGACAACGAAATCTGTAGATACAATACAGGTAAGAAGACAAAGCAACCTCAACCAAAGGAGGAAGGCATTTATGAATTCACAAATACTACATCATAGAGGAGAAAAAGTTGATTTTTTTTCCATGAGGCCTTTAAGGTCAAACTCATTGGTTGAAAATGTATAGGAATAGTGACTAAATGTGATTCTATGATCAAGGGAACTGTTGAAAATTAGGATGATCATGTGGGATAGGGATGTTGGATACATTTATTGTTGAAATTTTGACTCGATATATACACCTAGGGTCATAAAATTATAATTTTTCAACTCCAATTTAACATGATATCAATACATCAAATATATGAATAAGGTGAAGTTTTGTGTTGGATGGCATATTCATTGAAATGACATAATTGATTTATTAAGCATTATTGACTATGTTTTGTATTACAGGATCTAGATGAGGCTATGGCAATAGATTGTGTCATATCAAATGAGGACACAATGGATGACGTGGGACATTAGGTACTCAAATTTTTACTTAACTTAGGAAAATTTGATAATGGAATTTTGTGATATGCTCATATTTTTTCACGATATTATTAAAATTTATAATGTATTATACAATATTGATATAAATTAATGCATGCTTTTTATTATTTTAGATGGAGATTGGAGAAAATGCAGAGCCTAACCCTTTAACTAGAAAAAGAAAAAGATATGTGAGTGGATGTGGACCTAAAAATGTTAAATCGCATAGAGGAAAGTGGTTGGTATATGATATGACAATAGATCCTTTTGACACAAAAAATGATTGCACTGAACAAGAGGTTGTTCAGGACTATAGTACATGAGATGAATACTTTGAGAAAATTGTTGTTTGCGGATGTTCTGTATGCATGGAAAGAAACAATTCAAATGAGTGATTGTACAAAGAAATTACATAGATGATGAGATTCCAGTGGATAAATTTCTTGGTTTAAAATTTCCTGGAGCACTGAATTCTAACCTAGAGGGCGACGATCATTTATCTAATGATGCATCTAAAAAAAATATGTGCACATATACCAACTCATAAGATGAGGAATTGATGAAAACAAGTAACATAAAAAGAACCAATTTAAAGATGCATAATTTGCTTAAAGACAAGGGGAAGGTGAACTACATACCCTATGGGAATGAATGTTATGGAGACAATGACTTTCCCTTGAGTTTGAGATCAATTTACAAAGATACATTTGATCGTTGACTATATTACGCTTGGACCAATGATCAATAACTACCTAAAGTGTATGAGGTTTTTCAATTTTGGGGATACAACTACATTATATGACCCTCCAATATTCATGGAGCAAATCTAGACCTCTTTATTGTCCAAAATGGCCATGTGGGATTTAAAAATAAAAAAATAGCACAACAAACCACTAGGAGATTAATGCCATATTATTACAATGGTGAATGGAGAAGGCTAGCAAAATATAATAAGCATAACATGTTAGAATATGGTCTAAATTCAAATATGTATACACATAGTCTCCAATTGGAAAGTGGAAAATAAATGAATAGAGGTAATCTTATGTATATAGAAGGAAACACATACACACAAAATATTGCAGGATTTATAAATAGTAAGGGAAGGGACCCTACTGTAATACCAAATTATCAATTTATTGAGGCTATATGAAAAGAGAGGTTGATAGATTGATAATGGTTGAGGAGATTATGGACCTTACCATTGGGAATGAGTTATTGATTAATTACCCCTTCTTAAAACACGTTCTTGTGCAAAATAAAATGGAAGAACAAGGTCTCCCTAAGGATGTTCTGAATGGAAAAAAACCAAAGAATAGCCAATGAGTGTGGAGTGACATTTTATAAACTATGTTGTCAAAATTGTATTTTATTTTAAATTATTGTATAAAGAAGGTAGTCTATAAAATAATGTTCCATTATATATATATGTGTGTGTGTGTGTGTGTGTGTGTGTGTTAAGCCATATTTGATTATATTTATTTGAAATTGATACATTTATGATTTATCCAATTGTTGCCTAACACTAAATAATGCTTGCATTTTTTGATAGCTAGAAGATATTGATGATACATCTACTAATACATAAGATAAAACTAGGTTATTAATATTTGTACGAGATGATCCGCATCATCCTTTAAACCATACCAGGGTGAAAATAACAAGATTGAAGAGAACACTACCAACTGAGAAATCTGAAGAGCTGATGAGATTAGTATACATTGATGACATGCCACCTAGCCTTAATGATGATGATGATGGGGAAAATGCAATGCATGAAGACAGATTGAATGAAATTCCCACAATTTTCTTTGGGGACGGAAACAATTATGACTATAATGATCATATGGTTGACAATAGCGATGGTAGAAGGGGTAATTACCACCAATGAATTTTGATGATAACAACCTGAAAGACTCAATCAAGAAAGAAACTAAGACACCCATGTTCAGATTACGCATAAGTAGATCCTCAAAACTTGCATGCACATTAATATTATTATAAATCAAGTCACTATTTGGTTGGTTAGACAAATGATTCACTACCCTACTGAAGTGAGATAAAATTTATTTCTTACTTTCCATTTTTAGGTGGTGTATGTAACTCGTAAACATTCATAAAATTTATTTATATTTATTTAAGGGGATTTTAAAACCATATATTTTATAGAAATAGTCCTATTATACATTTACATATCAAACATGTTCATCATAAGTCAATCATTCAATTTATTTAATCTCAGACAATCTTATAGGGCACTAAAAACTAAAATATTCCTTGAAGAGAATGTGTTATCATCAACTTGTAGAGAAGTGTGTCAGTTGTTGGTTGAGTTAAGGATTGAATATAATAAAATTAATTCATGTACAAATGATTTCATTTTATACAAAGATGAATATAAAGACAATGTAGAATGCCCTGAATGTAAAGAGGAGATATCGTACAGATGTACAAGGTCCTAAAGTTCTAAAGAAGGTTTTACGTCACTTGCCAATTATACCTAGATTTCAACGAATGTTTCGTTGCAAGTCACTTGCATAAATAATGGACTGGCATGAAAATAACATGAGTAAATATGGATTCATGTGAATTCTGGCCGACTCCAGAGCAATGAAACAAATAGAGGAAAAATAGCCAAGAAAATTCAAAGATGAACCATGTAGTGTTAGTTTTGGTCTTGCAATTGATGGAGTGTTCCCATTCTCTTTCCTGAGTTCAAATTATAGTGTTTTTCCATTCCAATTGACATTATACAATATTCCCCCATGGATGATTATTATAAAGGAACACCTTATGTTGACTCTCATTGTTCCAGGAAAACATCAAGTAAAAAAATGGACATTTATATTGCACCTTTTATTGATGAGATGCAACTGCTATGGAAAGGCATAAGAATGTATGAAATATAACGTCCTCCATCAAATAGGTCCTCCATATTGTATGGTGTGCTATGTTGGACTATATATGATTTCCGAGGACTTGGTGTTTGTTCTGGTAAGATAAAATATTTACGTATTTACACTCATAATTAATTTTCATCCTAACTTTCATACTTACATTTATACTATTATTTTGATGTTATTAACATTAATTATTGGATTGTAGGGCTTCAAATAAAGGGGTATTTGTATGTCCAAGATACACAAAAAAATTTCAAGGGTGTTATTCTAAATATCTACATAAATTTATTTATGCAAACAATAGGGTCCTTCTACTACCAAATCATAAGTTTAAAAATTTCTAGAAGAATCAATTTGATGGGAAAGTTGAAAATAAAGGCCCTCCCATGATTATGGGTCCAGGTGATTGGATTAAGAAGTATGGAGATGTTGAATTGAATGTTTGGGAAGATTTTTTTATTAGAGTGATTCAATTAAAGAAGTAAAACAAGTTGTAGTTAATATGCCAAAAGGAATGAAAAAGAAATCTATATTTTACGAGCTCCATTACTGGAAGGATCTATTAATAGCTCACTTATTAGATCCTATGCACATCTTCAAAAATTTCCTAGATTCTATATTTCAACACATATGAGGAAAAAAGAAGGAAACATTGTATTGAAGGAAAGATATTTCTCTTTCGCAAATTTGATAGAAGACATTTGTGGCCAAATAGGGAAAATGAAACATATGCAAAAGCTCCATAGATTTTGAAAAAAGGAGAGCTAGAACAACTAAAAAAAGTCATCCGTTCAATGATGACACCTACTGGCTATGGGTCATCATTGGAAATTCTTTTATAGTTGATGGACATGTGACAAGATTTAAAACACATGATTTCATGAAGATATTATCATCATTTAAATTTTACTGGTAACATTGATTAAGTACAAAATATATTTTGATATGTTGTTGTGTGATCAAAATTAATAATTACCTTTGAGAAATTTGTTTTATAGCATATCACGCCATTCAAAATTGGGGGGGATTCAAGTCTTTCCATTGACTTAAGGAATGCCATAAGTAGATTGTCATCATTTGCAAGGTATGTGATATGAAATTTTCATGCGTGAGAGACAAAGATATTATATTTATTTTTAATTTTTGACTAAAGTTTCATTTTTATTTGATTTTCTTATATTAGGTGGATGACCTCCAAGGAGATCCATGGATGTTAAGTGCTAAAGTGGAAGAAATAAATTGCAGAAATTGTATGTGTATTTGATAAGGAGCTCCCTACAAGTTTCATGGACATACAAGTCCATTTACTTATACACCTAGTCAATGGCAATGGATTGGTGGGTATTGTATCAATGAGATGGATGTTTTTCTTTGAGAGGTATATGAAAACTCTAAACATATATGTCTAAAAAAAGGCACATCTATAGGGTTGCATGGATGAAGGGTATGCCCCTTATGCCCTGGGCGACACACGTGCTACAGTGACTGGGACAAAGGGTCGCGACCCCGCGAGGGAAAGCTAACCTCAAAAACCCGGCCTCAGTTCGGATTGCAGGCTGCAACTCGCCTGCATGAAGCCGGAATCACTAGTAATTGCCATCCCGAACTTGGTGGTTAAACTCTATTGCGGTGAAGATACTGTAGGGGAAGCCCTGTAGGAAAATAGCTCGGTGCCAGGATGATAAAAAGCTTAATGCCTCTTCTTCTCATTAGAAGGTCGTCTTCTCAGAAAATATACTTAATGAAGCATTTTTATTCCTATGTGAATTTCTTGGTAAGGATTTTTAAGATGGGCCATTCTTTTCGAATAAAGAATGAACATAATATATCATTGATGGAGAAAAACCACTATATAATGGTGTTCAAGTAGAAATTTGTAAGTAAATTCATAATCATTGTGGTTGTTTTCCTTGAAATCATTAATTTACTCTATAATTTATTTTTCAAATTAACAACATGACATTTGGAGTTTGAAATAAACATGTTGACATGTAATAGGTGTAGACGAAATTTTTATACTTGACAAGTTCATTCTGTACCACATAGACTTTATAAACAAAATGTCTTTCACATGCGAGGAAATATCCTGCGATATGGGCATATGGTCACCATTATCGTGCAGAAAGTGTAGATGTAAAGAGATGATCCTTTGATTGTGGCATCATGGTTGATTTCAAGAAATCCAGCGATCAAACTCAAAAGATAAGAATATTATTGAAGGGAACCTACAATATGTTGGGAAAATCCAAGAAATTATTGAGTTGGATTACCGCTTTTTTAAATGTTGTATTTTTAAGTGTAGATGGTATGAAGCATTTGAGAGGACACAGAGACATGATACCCATAGGGGATTTTTTTCTATAGATTTCTCAAGGTTCCTACAAGAGGAGAAGGAGCCTTATGTTCTATCAATTCATTGTGAGCATGTATTTATTTAACTCAAATAAGAAACAATAGTGATCATTCATATATTAATTCATAGTTTATTGCAAATATATATATATATATATATATATATATATATATATATATCTATGTGTGTGTATGTTAAAAAATAAATTTTTTTATAACATAGGTCTAATATATGTGTTGTTCATGTACAAATATATTTCTATGAAGATATTTTGGACCTGAAATGAATGTTTTTCATACATTATGATTCAACATTAAGGCATGTATTTGATGATGCATTAGTGGATGCTAACCAGAAAAATGATGGCCAACGAAATGAGAGAGGCATTAAAGAACATCGAAGAAACTGGCATCCATGATGATGTTGAATATGGTTATGTGGTCTACTATCAAATTTCAATGATGACGAAGATGATGCAGGTCAAGATGAGGATGATAGTAATATTAAATACTTGAAAGAACATATAAATATTGGCAATGTTGCACTGGAGGATGTTGTTGCAGACAATATTGTTAATGAGAAATACTTCGAAATTTTTAGAATTATTTGTAATCCATGTTTAAAAAATGATGATTTTTATGGCTTAAATTTGAAAATTTTAAGTATTATTTGTGTTGATATAAATTACCTATTGCGATATCCTTCAAGTGTTCAACATTTGGTATGAATATTTAGTAGAAAAAATTAGGATTACTTGGATAAGAGTTAGCATGGTTAGTGGTCAGTTATTGGTTGATAATGGTTTAGAGTTGTTGTCAACTTCTTGGTTAGATTCACACTAGGATGAAAAGCCTATTGCATAACAATACATTATATATGCAATTGTTAAAAAATATAATTACATATATCGTATATGTAAAACAATGTAAATCCAAACCATTAGGATAAATGTATGAAAGTTTGTTCATTAATTTATATTATAAACCAAATTGAAATATTTCACTAATCTTAAGCAAAATTCTTTTCTATGTGAAAAATTAGAAAAACTAATTATATTAATGTTCTTTATGAGTAAAAAAATACTCTTCAAGTAGAATCATTAAGCTTGGCCTTGTAATGAAAACCTGCCCACATTTTAATCAAACAAACCAAAATTGCCTGGCTTCACTAAAATGTATGCACATGCTTCATTTCTTGGCCAATATGGTTGATTCAAATTTTATATTGTTTATTTACTAAGTAAGTAAAAACGTTATGTCTTTTGCTTGATACTTTAGAATGCAGAAACCAGCTTGGTAATTTTTTGAGGCTTTAATCCTTATTTTTGTATTATTTTGTGAGATTTAGAAAGATAAAAATATGTGAATTATGTTAGCCTCATACATATATTAACAATCATTAAGTCCAAATTAAATATTGATTAGGTCAATTATTAAAGGAAGTGTGAAAGAATAATTCGTAAGGAAATATGAAATTATTCATAATTAAAGTAAAATCAAGCTATGGTTATATTCTTTTGAATTTTTGTGAAGCTGTTGGAAATGTGCATTATATCCTGACTATGAAGACTTCGTGTAGCATGGGGCAGTATGTGAAGGTTGTATGGAGAAATGCATGGATCAAAGTGCTTGCATGTGGTTGTTCCCGTGAGTTATGAAGTTGTATTTTATGCTTGCATACATATTTGCTAGCACCATTAGCTATTACTGTTTTTTTTTTTGTAGATCATCAGGATATTTCATGTGAAATATTTCTTCACTATAAGTAAAGGTGCCCATGCGATGGGATTATTGTAGTTGAGTTATGACATGAAGATGCCCGTGAAGAGAGGTTGGATTTTTGGGCATTGGAATCCCATTGTGTTGGTTATAATTTTGAATTTTGTGCATTTTCCACACAACACTAGGCCAAAACTCATGTAACTAATTTGAAAGTGGGTTGCAAATGTTTTTTTAATCTATCTTTTATAGTTGTGTTAATGATTTTGGTAAAAGAAAACTCAAGATGTCATTGGTATTATTGATCTGAAGAGAAACTAAGATCGCTTTGGTATGTTCAAAGAGGACGCTCAGGAAACAAACAAGAATGTGGTTACTTTGTGGTTTTCTGAGAAAATTTTGAAGTTCGATTTCCTGCGTAAAGAGTGAACAATATGTAATCTGCATTGAATATTTCCACAGTAGCCACAATAGCCGAAAACGGCAATTCCACAGTAGCCGCAAGGAAGATAAACGAGTCCCCCATAAGATAATGGATGAAGCAGTGTAAAGGCCCAAGAGGTGTTGTATGCAGAAGAAGCAATTGTGAGAAAACCGCCTAGAGAAGAGCCTAGACAACGTGACCATTTTTTGGGCAGTTTTGCGCTTTAATGGAGAAGCAATTGTGTAAAAGAAACAATAAAAAAGGAAACGACAAAATTTACATTTACATTGTGCCAGTTTATTTCTTATTCTATTCAAACCGGGATTTCCATCCAATATCAAATATGAAATTTCTGTATTAATTTCATGATTCCAATTTCGATTTGTGGTCAATAGTTTGCAGAAGTTTTTACCCAATGAGTAGACAATGTGGAGGAGTCAACACTCTGGAATATGCGTGGAGCCTAGCTATGGGAGATGTGCATAAAGATGTGCATAAAGGACCCAATAACTGTGAAGATATGGGAGTGAAAGTCATTAGCTGAAAATTTTAAGGATGGAATTTTATTTTAAAGTTTAAAATTTTTGGTAAATAGTACTAGTTTTCTAATATCCAAATTTTAAAATGTTTGATGATAATTTTGTAAAAGTATTTAGATTTCTAATTATTATATATTAAACAATATATAATATTGGAGATTTTTAAGGTAAAATAAATTTATACTATAAAAATTGGGTCGAATTTATTTTTAGAAAAATGGAAATTGGCCAATCTTGAATTTGGAAAAAGCACAGAATATTAGTCCACCTGCGAATATTAGCCCCTAAAATTTTCCTACTGTGTGAGGCCCCGCTTAGATCTGTAGATTTGTGTTGGAGGAAAAGTGTTAAAAAGAACCAACTTTGAACCGAGTTTTTATTTATTTTTATTTTTTAGAACTGTGTGGCCAGTGTGGAAAAGAAGCCCTATTGAAAAACCAAAACCGTGCATGAAGGCCTGAAAAACTACATTGAATTTGTTATAATGAAGGTGTCCAACATGGAGGACTTCACTAAAGGTGTGCACCCAAAAATTTCCAAACATTTTCATACATATGGTGTATATATTATTCCAAACAAATAAATGTTTCCCATTATTAATTTATGTATGGTGCATGTTTAAAAACAAAAAGTTTAAAAACCCATGGGGTGGTGGTTTGTTGGTGATTGAATGTTTTATTAAGGTACTCGTTTGTAAGGTTATCATTCAAACCCCGTGGGTGCTCGTCAGGCGTAAGCCTGTGAAAATTGTTGTGTATTGTTAGCCGGTGATGATGCCGGCCAGGAGGGTTTTCATTGGCAGCAACGCGATGTGATTTTGGGGAGTATATTTTGTAATATTTTTGGAGTGATAAGTGTTTTTTTTTCTGGAGTGATAAGTTTATTTTTGTTACTTGTGTAATATTTGGAGTGATAAGTGATTTGTATTATGGAGTGATAGGTGAATTTTATTTTAAGGGAAGGTTATTGTTGTAATCCAATGTAATGTTTTATTTTGAGAGGGTGAACTAAATCATTAAATTCAAGATTTTAATCGAATTTTGGGATGCATTATTGGTAGTACCCGACACCATAAGGTCACATAATCAAACGAGCAAGTACACGTGAGCATGTTAAAGAACAAAATGGGTAAAGGAGGAAAATGTATTCAAAATTCAAGATAAAGAAAAATAAAAGAATAAATAATCAAATGAATAACACATTAGAAGAAAAAAATTCTTCAAAATCAACTAGATATGAAAGAACAACTCATTAATGCACTCTAGATAAAATTAAGGCAAAAGCAAAAAATATAGATGCAGTCTGTGACACAGAAGGCCTCATCCAAAAACAAATACAATTTTTGAAATAGGTGATCTCATTTAGTGTGTTGATGAAAGTTGTGACACAAATGATACCAAAAAATTGTGCTACTAAATAAAAATGATGCAAATAGTTGTACTGAATATCTAATTGAAAAGTTTAATGCAACATGTGATACAGATGAATTGTTAATTGAGATCACTGGTGCTTAGTGTGATATAAATGGCTTAATGAACCAAGCAGAGAATATCAACAACAATAGAAGTAGTGACGAAAAAAACAAAAAATGGTCTTTCCAAGATGGTGATCAAACCTTGGGAAGAAATTTCATTCAACAAAGATCGACATGGCTTGGGTTACAACAAAGAAAACATTTTTATATTCCTGATTTCTCAAAACCACTTTAGTTTGTAAGTGCAAGTTTTCAGAAAATACCCAGAATCTTGTTAAGTGTAACCATTGTAAAATAAATTTTCATATGGAGAGTAAATGTTTTGACCTCCATCCTTGTCTTCATTGTGGGAAGAAAAATCATCTATCATAGAAATGTCAAATGCAGAAGAAGACTAGAATGAAATTTAATTATGAATGGATAAACCCTTGGAGATGGAATCTAGAAGTAAAGAAGTTGCATAAGTCCTACAATCTACGCAATAAAGAGGTAAATATAAAGTTGTCTGGAGATATTCATGGAGATATCTTTGGAGATATTCATGGAAATATTGTGGAGAAAGTTGTGGAGGAGGCTCAACCAATTAACCAAATTGGTAATTTATTATGGGAACCTCATTTCTATATTACGAGGCCTCATGTATTGTGGGAGTTTGTGTGAATAATGTATCATTTTTGTAAATTAATGAATTAAGGCCTGAACTCCTTTTCTCCCAATTTTCTATCTCATGTTTCTAATATTTTGTTTTTATTAATTACTTCAGAGTGGTGATGTTGATATATAAATTCTTATTATGCAACTATTTCTTTTTATGCTGCTGAATTTTTATCTCATGTAAGTTTTATGCAAATTTTCTTATTAATAAAATTGAATTTTCCTCTGGAAAAAAAGGGTTGGAGTCTCCCATTACAACCATAGACTTAAAACCATGCTTGAGAATAATGGAGAAAAATTTCCAGGAAACCTACATCTCTGCTTGATTAATTGAGGAAGTGCCAATCCCACAGGCATAAGACATGGTTTTTTTACCATTTTTGTTAAAAATTACATCTCCAACTCCATCAACCCCTAGATTGCATTTTGAAGCACCCTATGGTAAATTTTTCCATATGATGCCCTAAGACATATTTTGTATTTCAAATAGAAATTTAGTATATTCCATAGCATGAATTTGTCAGTTCAATAAGATATAAGATTATAAAAGTCCACTACATTGTCCAAAAAGAAAAGAGTAACTAGATCTCAGTGAGACCACAACTTGTTAAAAACTCCATGAAGAAGGCAAAAGTAAGTCCTCAAAAAAGGCTAGTCAGTTATTAAAAAATGCACATTAATGGAAAATATAATGATATATAATGAAAATTATAGAAAAGAATGATATATATATATATATATATATATATATATATATATATATATATATTGAAATGTGTTTACATAGATACAACACCTACAAGTTGTTAATATGAAACTCTAGGATGCTTAGGAGGATTCTGCAAGCATTATGGTGATCTGTGATTAGTTCAGTGATCTGTTCAATGATCTATGTATGGTTCAGTGATTGATTTAGTATTAAAATAACTCATGATTCAATGTTTAGTAGTTTGAGATCTGTATACAGGTGTTATACAAAGGAAACATGTATATATACAGGTTGTATTCAGAAAAATCATGTACCTATTATGATATTTATATTTTCTAGATGGGTTCTATTGTCAGTGGTTTGATGCTTCATAATGTCAGTTGATTTACAGTGCTTTAGTGACTCAAATTCAATATTTTAGTGGTTTGATTTCATTGCTGGTGGGTTCAGTTTGAAAATATGATGAAAGGTGTCCTACATGTTGTTTTATGGTTGTTTGATAGATGGATATAGTCTAAAAAATTATGAAAAATGGTCCACAAGGAGCTGAGGGTTGCAACCTTTAGAAAGTGGGTAGGAGCTCCATTTCGGTAGGAGCCGGTAAACAAGATTAGGGGGTTGTGGCTCCCTTCCAGTGGGTGCTGGAGAACAAGTGGAAACTGTAGCCTCCTGCAAGTGGGTGCCTACGTACTGATAAGAGTTTTCATCAATACAAAAGTGTAATGAATATTTTATAATAAGAAAGAAGACAGAGACATTGATAACGATGGTTTTCTCCCAAATTGGGTTTCCACCTAAAATCCTGGTGTTCTATGTGTGTTTCTTATATGCTGTAATTTTTTTGTTCTTTACTACATAATGGAAAGTTACTTATTTACTGATGCAATAGTTAAAGATAATCTCTTGATAGAGCACATGAGAAATTAGTAAAGTGTAGTATACGTTGTTTTATTTCTTTGAAGCTACGTGCATACACATGTTGTTTTAAGAACAATAGCATACAAAATTCAGAACAATAAATGAAAAGTTAAAGGGAGTTAAAAATACTGATTTACCCACCCCAGTAATTTTCCCAACAATTGGTATCAGAGTAAGTCTCTTTGAAGGAGCTTGATCACTTAAAGGGAGATCCATCAATATGAGGAATCAAGAGAAGAATTTTCTATTAAGCCACCTTTGTTTAATGGAACTAAATTTGTATTTTGAAAAGTCAGAATGAGAGCATTTTTGTAGGCACTTGGAGCTGATGTATGAGAAATTATTGAAAGTGGATATCAATACCCAACCTCCATTTCCATAGATGATGTAGGGAAGAAACAATATGAGATAAATGCAAAGACCATTGGAAATACTTTGAGGGGGGTGAATCAATATTTCTTTCAATTGTTATTTTTACCAGTTAGATCACTTATAATTATAACACAAAATGAAAAATAAGAATAAATGATTTTATTAATCTCTTCTTTACAATAAATCAAGTACAATATAGTGTAGGGCTCCAATCCTAGATTAAAACACCGATTTCAATATACCAAACTCCAATCTGTACTTTTCCAAGCAACGACTTGGACTTCACAAGGCTCCAACCTCTAGGGCTCCAACCCTATCTTCCCAAGGCTCCAACCTTGTCACTTTAAGGCACCAACCTCTAGGTCTCCAACCCTATCTCTGGTAGAGGCTCCAACCTGGTTTCTTGAGGACTCCAATCCTCTAGGGCTCTAACCCTTTGCATCAATTCTTCAATAGAGATTCAAAAATTCTTCACGGCTCCCAATATCGTTTTCAACGAGCCCTGGAAATATCTTCACCTTACATAATTCCTTCTCCAAATCACTTGATCAATGACAAGTTTTTCTTCTTAGCAGGTGTCTTCACAACTCTTCATGTACCCAAACAAAATATTCAAGGTCACTGCATGATGAATAATGAATCATGGTTTCCAAGGATCTCCATAAATATTCAAAGTCAACTCTAAGGTACTCTACAAAGTTCCAAGACTCCAAATACTCCTTTGTCCAAAAATTCACTTATTTTCACATGCCCAATCACCAATGCTTATCAATGTTCATGAATAAGCTTCTCTTCAAAATGTATATATCCCAACATGTCTTCAGAGACTGCTACAAGTACTGCTCAAAAATATTCTTCAATAATTTTGGTAGGAGTCTTCAATGCTCTTCATTGTAACCAGGGCATATTTTCTTAAGATCACTCCATAGGGATTTCAATGAAGTACTTACAATAGACTGCTTTAAGAACCTTTCTTGCACAAAACCAAGTGTGCTTTCAAATCCACACTAAGGTCACAAGTCCACAAAGATGAGCTCCACATAATGATTGTAAGCTAAGTCAACTGTCCAAGAAACCATCGATATGCCTCCACAAGACTGGTTCCTTCTTCAAGCTAGGAATGTCCACAAGCTTGATGATTGTCCTATTAGGATAGTACACCACCAAGCTGTTATACCTCCTTAGATTAGAAATTCAATGAGCCTTCAAGTGACTTTCCTTTTCGAGCTACAATGGAGGAAGTTTTTTTAGCCCAACCGTAGATATTTCTGCTCACACAAGTCAACAATCCGAGTCGAGGATAACTCAATCACCATTTTGTGTTGCGATTTTGTGTAGTTGGGGTAGCATCATGTTTTCTCTAGCCCTGAAATTTTATGGAAGGGATAAGACACATTTGACCTCCAAAACCCAGAAAGCATTTGGATAAATTTCATCTGGTGTTCAAGTTATTCAAATAATTAATTATTTTAATGTATTTCCTAAGTCTAAACTTAGGAAAATTAAATAATTAAAGTGAATTAATTAACACGTGTTGAAATGTTCTAAACGGCGCGGATCAAGTAGTCTTTTAATCAAAGTCGTTGATGAGTGTTTTAATCTCGGCTGTTGATGAGTTCAACGAAAAATTATAAGAGAAAGGCTTGAGGGTCAGTTGGAGACACACACACAGATGCAGAGCTGAGAAACTAAGCTGGAATTCTAGGGCATGGTTTGCTAAGAATTTCCAGAGGAGTTTTATGTAGTGAGGGGTAGTATTGGCTGAGGGGATGATATAATCCTGGAGCCAAGAGTCAGCAAGAGGTAAAGGAGCAGCTTTTAGGGACAATGCATAGGAGCAAGGGTAGCAATAGTAGCTATGCAGTGCAGAGGCTTCAGTCGCTACACATGCCCAGGAAGGGGCAGCACTGCAGCTTCAGAGTTATGTAGAGGCCCCCAAAGGCAACTTAAGGATTGCATCACCCACTCTAGGGTTACGCATTCCCTCTATGAGTAGTGAAGAGGCATGCAGAGCCTAGCAGGGATGACACTGGGTCTTCAAGGGTAGCGCTGAGGTTTCTAGGGCCAGATTTGGGCCGAGTCTTGTAAATATTGTTTGAGGGTGTCGATCAGTCAAAATTTTGGTCTCGGAACAGTAGGTTAGCTGCATATCTATATTTTTTCTCTGTCAAGTGAACTAGATTTGGTGCCCAGATTTTTTGTACTCATAATCTACTTAATAATAATAAACCCTCATATCTGCTGCATCGGTTTTCCCACTTTGGGGTTTTCCAGGGACTTATGTCCAAAAATCAGTGGTTCACTTTGTATGAATGAGTGTAATATTCAGTAAATGATCTGCATGTGTAGGCTATTAGTTGTGTTTACTTCAGTATTTTCTGAATATTATTTCTTAAGATAACTTGTATAATTTAATCAAGTAGGAGAAGTAAACCATGATACTAAAATATAATTTTCACATGGTATCAGAGTGATATCAGATCAAGCTGAATCTCCAGTAAATCAGCTAAAGAATATTTTTATACAAGACATAAGCAGAAGCAATAGAGATATGGAAGGGCCAGCTTGGCAGCAGGAGGACGCAGACCCGGGAAGGGGCAGCGCTGCAGCTACAAAAGGGCATCAGGCTTATGCAGAGCCTTCCTAGGCCAATGTAAGGACTGGGTCACCCAATCAGGGGTTACACAGTCAACTTCTAAGTAGCACTGAGGCTACGTTGGGCTAATCAGTGGGGCACAGTCTAGAAATTCTTCCTGTTGCAGAAAATCCTTGCCAATATCTAGAAGCAGTGCTTCAGATCTTCAACGGTGTTGGTGTGGTGGAGATTATGCTGATGCAAAATTGTGCCTAGCTAAGTCAACACAGAGCGAGAGGAAGAAAGTCACTCTGCAGATCTGAGATTTGATCAGGAGGGTGATTAGAGAGTATTGTCTGATTGTGTTTGGGTGAATATTTCCAGGAGGAAATCAATCGTCAGAGGGAGAAGTTACTATATAGGGTTTCTAAATCACCAAGAAACCCATATCCAACATTTTATGTTGAGTATTGCAATAGAAAGAGGGAGATGAGTATATGTTTTGATAGATCTGAGGAGATGGCGTGATATGGACCGAGATATCAGGATAGTTTTGATGACATGTCCAAATTTGTTATCTGGAGGGCCAAAATCCTGTTAGCTTTGGATGAGAATGGTCTTAAGGATCATGCATAGAAATTCCTAGATGTACCGACCTATGCAGATGAGGGCCTCCTAGTGAGGACTGCCCTAAATGCAGTTTCAGAAGAATGGGAAATGTTTGTCCGGAGCATTCTGGGCAGGGAAGCGTTACCATCATGGGAAGACATGTGGGCAATCCTTCGTCAGGAGGAAATCAGGAGAATCACGAAGAGGCAAAGCAGTGGAAGTGGATTAGAAAGGGAAGAAGAAGAGGGGCCTTTCGAAGATCTGATGCTTTAACTATGGCGAACTTGGATACTTCGCCAACACTTGTCCTAAGAAGAAGGACAAAGGATATTCTGATTCCAAGGCAGCAACAACAAAGGATGATGGCTCTGATGATGATACAACCATGAGTTCTCAATGAGCCTTCAAGTGACTTTCCTTTTCAAGTTGCAATGGAGGAAGTTTTTTTAGCCCAACCATAGATATTTCTGCTCACACAAGTCAACAATCCGAGTTGAGGATAACTCAATCACCGTTTTGTGTTGCGATTTTGTGTAGTTGGGGTAGCATCGGGTGTTCTGTAGCCCTGAAATTTTGTGGAAGGGCTAAGACGCATTTGACCTCCAAAACCCAGAAAGCGTTTGGAGAAATTTCATCTGGTGTTCAAATTATTCTAATATTTAATTATTTTAATGTATTTCCTAAGTCTAAACTTAGGAAAATTAAATAATTAAAGTGAATTGATTAACACATGTGTTGAAATGTTCTAAATGAGGTGGATCAAGCAGTATTTTAATCTCAACCGTTGATGAGTGCTTTAATATCGGTCATTGATGAGTTCAATGAAAAAGTATAAGAAAAAGGTGATCCAGATTTATGCAAGAACGCAAAAGAATACCGAAATAACCATAAACATACAAATGCAGTGGAAATAATGCTTCATTTCATTAATATCAAATAATAGAAATATGCTTACAAACATAATGGAAATAAACTAGCTAGGGTGCTGGTAGCGAATCTCTGAGAAGAGATGTGGTGGATACAGACCTCTGAACCATGTTAAAATGAGGCTCAAGGGCCTATTTATTATTGAGAAACAATGGAGAACTCTAAAAGTCCAAAAACCTAACCCTAGGAGATGAAGCGCCAAAACTATGGGCCCTGTTTGGGTAAATTGGTGTTTCAACTTCCCAGGGACGTAACTTCGGCATATGATCTCCGTTTGACGCGTATGATACATCATTAGAAAGATCTATCCGAGGAATAAAAATATTGTTGCAAATATCTATTTTGAAACATAATCATATTGGCCAGACAAATGATGCCCAAAAAACGTCGTTTAGGGCCTCAAAACGGCTCCGGAAGTTCAAGACCCGAAAAACTGCTAAAAATATTAAGTTGTGCTGCAACTTAAAAACTGAAAGAACTGACGGTGGGGGTTCAAATGGAATATTTGGTTGGCCACCAATGTCCACCTGGATCATTAAGGCCCTAAAATGGCTCTGGGAGTGCAGAACTCGAAAACCTGCTAAAAATAGTAAGTTGTGTTGAAAGTGAAAAGATGCAAGAATTGATGGTGCAGGTCCAAATGGAATAGGTGGGTGGCCACCGATATCCACTTGGATCATTCCTCCCTCCTTAAGAAGCAATGGTCCCCATTGCGTTGATATCCTCCATGAGATGAGGCACGTTCTATTGTCGAAGATGTCATGGACATGCAGGCGGACATGCTGGATGCAATTAGTAAATTTGGTTTCTTTATCAGCCTCAAACAGTACATGTGTGGATTCTGTTTGTGTAGTCGCATGAGTTATGGCAACATTATTCAGTGGTGCGTCAGGGGTCAAATCAATGGAGTGCTTGTCCTGACAGTGTAGAGGAACCTCTGTGAGTGAGGAGAAAGTTTCCTCGTATTCCTCCATGAATTTGTTCACTACTGCAACCGTGCAGGGGAGCCTTGTTTCGAGGTTGTGGCCACAATATTATTCTTTCCCTATGAGCGAGTTGTAAGGAAAATAAATTTCTTGGTTTGGGAAACAATCTTACTACGTTGTTTTGCAGTAGTCAAAGAGATGACAATCGGCGGTACTACCTCCAGTATCCTGTACAATTTATTTCCCAAAGTAATAACAATATCACGAGGCCTAGACTCATACACAACATGTCGCCTCCACAAGTATGGTTGGCCCAATAATACATCAGCTACATCAAGAGGAGCAACATCACACAATACCTCATCCATGAATGGCTTGATACTGTATGGAAGGCGACACTACTGGTGGATGCAGAGATCTCTCCCTGGGTGGAGCCACCTGATGGTATATGGCTGTGGGTGTGCTATGGTCGGTAGGCCGAGCCGCTTCACGACCTATGCTGAAATGAGGTTATTTTGGCTCCCTCTATCGACAAGAAATTGCAGCAGAGAACCTTTCACCCACATCTATGAATGGAAGAGGCTCTCCCCCTCCTCTGGATCCTCCCTTTGGATCTTGGTGGTGGAAATAATAGCACTAGGATCTGCATCAGTGATCTGCTTCCCTTTGTCATTGCCTTTTTCTGGTTTTGACTCAGGATCAGAAAATGCATCTGATTCGGGTGCCTTTAGTTCGGCCACCAATGACTGTTTGGCCCGACACTCGTTTGTGTTGTGAGTGGGGTTGTTATGAAATTAACACCACTTCCCTGTGTCCTTATTTGGATTTGTGGTGTTGTTCTGAGTCACAATGGTTTGGCCTTGCCCCTTGTTCTTCGGTTCGGGTGCACCTTTCAGATTCGCAGATCCAAAGTCTCGCTTCTTCTGCTTAAATTTCTTCTCGATCTTGGCAGCATAGCGATATGTTGTGCCAAGTGATGTAATGTCGAGGAACTCCATTTCCTCCTGAATGTGTTTGTGTAGACAGCAGCGGTACTTGAGCACCAAATGTCTCTCTGAATCTTTAATACCCAACTTTGTGCACAGGGCATGGAACAGATTCGTCAGTTCACACATCTTGATCCCTTTGTTGCCGCAGTGTGGTCCATTAGATGTATTTGTCCTCATAGCTTCCCATGGGGTAATATTGTTCCTTGATGCCATCTCAGAATGAATTCCAAGTGGGTGTGGCTGAGAATAGAGAGGTTCCCCTTCGTCCTCTTGCTCACAATAGGTTTCCCACCAGTATTTGACATGGGGGGCAACTTTGAGGAGTGCAAAAATAATATTTTATCAGTCATAGAAATCATGGATTGAGAAATACCCTTCTAGAAAATTCAACCATCTATCTACGGCGTCTGCATCTATTTTTCCTTCAAATACAGGAATGCCAAAGCTTACCTATACCTTGAAGGGAGTGGCGCCTCCAGAGTGGCTGTTGGATGTAGATGCGCCCTAGGTGGGAAGTCGTTGAAGGATCTGAGCAAAGTTATCCATCATCACGTTCCTTTGTTTCTTGAGGGCCTCCTCGAGAAATATTTTGATAGGATCTCCTGCTCCCTCGTATTTCTTTTCTTCCGCCATGGGAGGTCATCGGGGCTTGCAAGGCTGATCTTGCAAGGTTTCAACTAGATCGAGCCCTAACTCCTTATACCGTGACCGCGTTGGGGACATGCAAAGAAAAAGAAAGAAAGATCAGACCGCTCTGATACCATTGATCTGGATTTATGCAGGAACGCAATATAATACAGAAATAACCATAAACATAGAGATGCAACGGAAATAATGCTTCATTTCATTAATATCAAATAACAGAAATAAGATTACAAACAAAATGGAAATAAACTAGCTAGGGTGCTGGTAGTGAATATCTGAGAAGAGATATGGTGGCTACAGACCTCTGAACTATGTTACAATGAGGCTCGAGGGCCTATTTATTATTGAGAAACAATGGAGAACTCTAAACGTCCAAAAACCTAACCCTAGGAGATGAAGCGCCAAAACTATTGGCCCCATTTGGGTAAATTGGTGTTTCAACTGCCTGGGGACATAACTTCGGCACACGATCTTCGTTTGACATGTATGATACATCATTAGAAATATCTATCCGAGGATTACAATTGTTGCCGCTAATATCAATTTTGGAATTGAATCATATTAGCTAGACAAACAATGCCCAAAAAACGTTGTTTAGGGCCTCAAAACAGCTCTGGAAGTTCAGGACTCGAAAAACTGCTAAAAATAGTAAGTTGTGCTACAACTTAAAAACTGGAAGAACTGATGGTGGGGGTTCAAATGGAATAGGTGGGTGGCCACCAATGTCCACCTAGATCATTAAGGCCCCAAAATGGCTCCAGGAGTGTAGGACCCGAAAACCTGCTAAAAATAGTAAGTTATGTTGAAAGTGAAAAGCTGCAAGAATTGATGGTGCAGATCCAAATGGAATAGGTGGGTGGCCACCGATATCCACCTGGATCAAAAGGCTTGAGGGTCAGTTGGAGATGCACACACAGATGCAGAGCTGAGAAACTAAGCTAGAATTCTAGGGCAGGGTTTGCTAAGAATTTTAGGAGGAATTTTTGCAGCGAGGGGTAGTATTGGCTGAGGGGATGATCTGATCCCAGAGCCAAGAGTCAACAAGAGGCATAGGAGTAGCTTTCAAGGACAACGCAAACGAGCAAGGGAATTAGTAGCAGTTGCATAGTGCAGAGGCTTCAATCGCTACGCAGGCCTAGAAAGGGGTAGCATTGTAGATTTAGAGGGCTTCAGAGTTACACAGAGGCCCCCAGAGGCAGCATAAGGACTGTGTCACCCACTCTGGTGTTACGCCGTCCCTCTCTGAGCAGTGCAGAGGCACACAGAGCCTAACAGGGTTGATGTTGGGGCTTCAGGGGTAGTGATGTGGTTTCTAGTGCCAGATCTGGGCTGAGTCTTGTAAATCCCATTTGAGGGTGTGGATCAGTCATAACTTTGGTCTCAGAAGAGAAGGTTACATGAAAATCTATATTTTTCTCTGTCGGGTGAACTAGATATGGTGCCCAGATTTGTTGTACTCAGAATCTACTTAATAATAATAAACCCTCATATTTGTTGCACCAGTTTTATCGCTTTGGGTTTTTTCGGGGACTTATGTCCAAAAATCAGCGTGTCACTTTGTTTGAATGAGTATAATATTCAGTAAATGATTTGCATGTGTAGGTTGTTAGTTGTGTTTACTTCGGTATTTTATTAATATTATTTTTGAAGATGACTTGTATAATTTAATCAAGTAGGAGAAGTAAACCATGATACTACAATAAAATTTTCACATTTTGAAAGTTCCACAATAGGTATACACTTCAGGTTGCTCTCCAATCACAGATATAACTGTAATCAAAGGTCGAACATGCAATCCTTAATTTATCCAACTCAACTCAAGGTGATTGTCCAAGTTTTATGAGCACAACTATATTATCACAACAAGTCCGAGTTGAGGTGAATTTTCCAACATGACTTTCCAACCTTCAATTTCGAGCTACCACAGGTCACTGTAACCTCAAAAAAAAATTTCCCAATAGTCCTTAATATGAACTTCACAATAATGGCAACAATCTGATGTTCTAATATTCAATCCAAGAATGTTTTAAATGACTGTTCTTTAGGTTTGTAATTGAGCTTTTACAAAACTGAAATCCGAGCTTTAAAAGGTGTAATTTTCCACAACTAACTAAATTGTAATCCCTCCACAGAAGTATCTGAGCTGTCACAAAAATCCGAGGTGAGGTCTCAAACTTAGTTCGACCTTGAAAAAACCTGAAATTGGTGATTGTTTCTTAAAGTTTGAACCTAAAAAGTGTAGGTATGTCCGAGCCTCTAGAGGTGAAAATCCACCATATAATTAAACCAACCAAAACTCAGCCCAAACATTAAACTTTTATGTCCTCCTCGACCTCTTATCTTCTCCTGTGATTTCTCTCTGAATTAATCACCTAATTTGATGCTTGAAAATAGGTGTTTAAACGTCATTTTATACTAATTTATGAGTTATACTAATAAACATGTCCCTTGGAGGAAGAGACAACTTGGACAATTAAGTTCATGTCGGTTAACATAAAAAATTATTATATTTTAACTTAAAAAATCAGTTTCTCTCAATCTAGAAGGCGTTAGAGGGCGAGTGATAGCTTTTTAGAAAGGGAAAAATATCCTCTATAAGGTGGTGTCAATTTCATCCTTCAATGAGGTCATTTACCAATCAATAAAATCAATTTTGTGAAAATGTAATCATGGCAGCCTATAATATTTTATGTCTTTGGAATTCAAGGTAAAGGTTCCTTTTTTAAGGCATCATTCAACAAGGCTAGGTATTCTTAGGATTTGTATAAAAAAAGTATAGGGTTTCATTCATGTATGTGAATGTCTTCTTCATAGGTTTAGGGCTTCTAGTTTTTGTGGGGTCCATGCATCATATAAGGACAAGGATGTAATACATGCATGTGTCTAGAAGGGTTTTATGGTAGGGGCTTCTTAGTTCATCATTATGCATCATTAGATCATTCAAGATAGATCTAGGGATTCATTGTTGATGATGCATCATTATTTTTTTTCATGTATGTACCATAGAGTTTCATATATGAATTTAGGGTGTCATTCAAGCATAGGCTTAGGGTTAAGGCTTCTTAAATGAGAAACAAAGACTAGGGCATAAATGTACTTAGGGCTTTTGTCATGTAGTTATGGAAATACCACGAAATGGTTTAAGGCATGAATCAAAAGAAAATTTTCCATCTCCAACAATGCCATATTGACATAATGACAAATTTGACCAATAGTATCCCCCTTTGTCATTGATGGAAATATTCTTTCCATTTCAAAAATTTCACCCCCTTTGACATTAATGGAAAATGGGGTGTCCAAGTACTCCCCCTATCAAGTTGATTCTTGGCATGTTGCTTCATCGTATTTTATTCATCAATGATAGTTATTCATGATAAATATGTTGCTACCCTTGTCATGGTTCTCTTCTTTAATGAAATTTCTCCCCCTAAGCCTTTGCACACCTTCATGGAAATGGATGCGGTAGATGATCAACTGGTTCCCCCTACCTGCATAAACTCCTCTAGCTCTTTGTTTTTCTTTAGAAAAGAAGGATTGATGCCTTATGATCAAGTGGAAGACATATTCGTAATTTCATGATTTTGCTTCAAAGGAGTTATTCCCGAGAGATGATTTATCAATATTGTCCATGTGTGACTCATCAAGGGTTTCAGAGGGATCTTCTTGGATAGCTTCTGAAAGAATGATCAAGAATCACAACCTCCCCCTAATAGTATGCATGGTCTCCTTTTTGGCAGAACTTCATATCTTCCAAAGATGTATTTATCAAAATCAAAAACATGTGTTGTTGGCTTGAGTGTTCAAGATACTTTTGGATCCAATTTTATTCCTTCTCCACACGTGTGCAACTTTCAGTTATAGCTTGGTAGTCATGGTTTTAGCTTGTTTAGGGACCCAAGTCAAGTTACAATTACGAGCCATATGTCCAATGCTATGGAATTTGAAGTACTCCATCTTGTTCATGAATGAGGAATCATGACTTATTCTTGCAAAGTTTCTTCTAGGTGTCTGGTGTGGACTATTATATTTTTCCTTGTGGTATTCCCTACTATCCTTTTCCATGTGCCAAAAATTTGTACAAGAATAACAATAACCAAAAAATATACTTTGGTACCTGGGAGATAGAGATTGTCTAGATGTACTTCTGAAATATTTTTTCCTTGGGATTATTTGATGATATCCATTGCCTCTTGCATCCATGATACCTTATGTAGATTATTTCCGTGATGTACTTCTAAGGTCATTTTTCCTTAAAATCCTTTGGTCAAAATTATTACCTCTTGCATTCTTGACACCATTTGTAGATATTCTTGAAGTAGGGTTTCTTCCAATGTCATATTAACTCTTCTCCTTGCCCTTGCTGGAACTGGGAGCACCAATATTTCTTCCAAGATTTTCCACATCCTTTTTGTTTGAAGCATTAGGGTTTGCATAATTTTTGTTTGGGGATTTACCTCCATATCCAAGACCTGATTCATTGAGGAGAGATCTTTGCTGAATTAGGATGTCATCTAGGGTTTGAGAGATCTTTAGACTCTTGTTTAAATGATGAAATAATTTTCTTAGGAGATCAATTTCTTCTTTCATCATATTGCATTTTTTATTCTCTTTTGCTATATGGTTCTCCATTTCATCCTTCATTCTCATTGCTTCACATGATTAGGCTTTAAGTGAGGCAATATCTGATTTTAACTTGGAGATATCTTCATTCTTTTCTTCAAGTTGGTATATCATGCATTTATTTCCTTTTCTGCTTCATCGACTTGTCCTTCTAGGATTTCCAAAGCTTCCATCATCTTTTCATCTCCATGTGCTTGTTTCTTTGCTTCTTCTAGTTGATATTTAAGGGATGATATCTCTTCCTTGTATTGACCAATTTTCACTTCAAGTTTGTTCAATTCCTTGTGTCTTTTTTCAATATGGCTTGACAAAGTGTCTTCATTTTTCTTTGCTTTATGCAATTGATTTGTCATTGATATGACTTCTTCATGATGCCTTTTCTTGTTTTGATGAAATTAATCCTTAATCTTGGCGAGGTCCTCATATTTTCCTAGTACGTGAAGCTTGAATAGGTTAACTTCCTTCCTCGTCTTATCAAGGTCATGGTCGCCATCTTGTGCTTGCTTCTTGAGATCCTCATTTCCCTTTTTCAAAATGCTTATCTCTTCTAGGGAAGCTACAATTTTTTCCATGAGATATTTTGTGAAGCCCTCTTAATTTTATTCATCTTCTAGGTCTTCTTTGGCCTTGATGTATTCTTTCTTATTTTTAGCTTCCTTAATGGGTTATATATTTTCTTCTTTCTTTCCATCATCTTCTTGAATAGGGTTCATGGTCAATGCACCTTTTGAGTGAAGATCTTGAATTTTTTCCCACATTCCTTTTGCTGAAGAACATTTTTTCGCTTTTGCCTTTATAGGATCTGGTAGCCCACTCAAGATTGCCTTGACCGCTCTTGCATTATATTCCATGGATTCTTAGTCCATCATGCTTTTAGTAATCACTGATTCCTCTTGCATTATATTCCATGGATTCTTATTCCATCGTGTTTTCAGTAATCACTGATTCCCAAAATTAAAACCCTTCAGCCATTAAGAAATTCTTCATTCTTGCCTTCCATATATCGAAGTTTACATTGAAAAATGGAGCTTTCCCAATTTGATTATATTTTGTTTTCATGGTTGAAGAAGACACATCTTTATAAGGATTGGAAGATTTATTCCTTGGATTTTCCATTTGTGTTCTAAGGATCTACCTTCAAGCTGTTAGGATTATGAGTGAAGGCACTATCTCTGATTTCCATTATTGGAAATACAGAGAGGGGGGTGAATCAATATTTCTTTTCAATTTTTATTTTTACCAGTTAGATCACTTATAATTAGAACACAAAATGAACAATAAGAATAAATAATTTTATTAATAAATAAAGTACAATATAGTGTAGGGATCCAACCCTAAATGAAGACACCACTCTTCAATCTACCAGGCTCCAACATGTACGTTTCTAAGCACCAAATTGGACTTCACGAGGCTCCAACCCTATATTCACAAGGCTCCAACCTTGTCACTTTGAGGCACCAACCTCTAGGGCTCCAAACCTATCTATGTTTAATACTCTAACCTGGTCTCTTGAGGACTCCTATCCGCTGGGGCTCCAACCTTTTACTTCAATTCTTCAAGACATATTCAACGATTCTTCATGGCTCCCAATATCTTCTGCAACGAGCCCTGAAAATATCTTCACCTTCAACAATTCCTTCTCCAATTCACTTCATCAATGACAATTTTGTCTTCTTAGAAGGTGTCTTCACATCTCTTCATGTACCCAAACAAAATCTTCAAGGTCACCTCATGATGATTAATGCATCATGGTTTCCAAGGATCTCCATGAATCTTCAAAGTCAATTCCAAGGTACTCTACAAGGTTCCAAGGCTACAAATACTCCTCTGTCAAAAAATTCACTGCTCTTCATAGGTCCAAGCACCAATTCTTAGCACTGTTTCTCAATAATATACTCTTAAAGATGTATATAACCCAACCTATCGTCAAAGACTGCTACAAGTATTGCTAAAAAATATTCTTCAATAATTTTGGTAGGAGTCTGCAATGGTCTTCATGGTAACCAATACATATTTTCTTAAGATCACTCCATAGGGATTTCAATCAAATACCTACAATAGACTGCTCCAAGAAAATTTCTTGCACAAAACTAAGTGTGATTTCAAATGCACACTCAGGTCATAAATCCACAAAGATGAGCTCATAGGATGATTGTAAGCTAAGTCAACTATCCAAGAAACCACTGAGCTGCCTCTATGGGTCTGGTTCCTCCTTCAAGCTAGGAATGTCCACAAGATTGATGACTATACTTCAAGGATAGTACACCACCGAGCTATTATACCTCCTTAGATCAATAATTCAACGAGTCTTCAAGTGATTGTCCTTTCTGATCTACAATGGAGGAAGTTTGTTTAGCCCAACCATAGATATTTCTTCTCTCACACATGTCAACAATCCGAGATTAGGATCGCTCAATCAATTTTTTGAAAGCTCCACAATAGGTGTACACTTCGGGTATCTTTCCACTCACAGATAGCACTGTAATCAAAGGTTGGAGGTGAAATATGTTAGTTTCCAATAGTCACAGTGATCAAAATTTACCCTTTTCACTATAGTTAAAGTCTTATGGTCAAATTGTTATATTTTCAAATAAAATTTTATATCTCTCTTGGTTGTCAAATGGTCAAGTCATTTTCTAAGTTTAATGCTACTCTCATTTCATGGTCATCGAGGTCAATTCATAATTAGTTTCATGAGTCATTTAGTCACCACAAGTCATTTTTCCTTCATTAAGTGTCATTATTTATAATCTGAAAAGGAAGAGTCATGGTGTCATAATGTTGATCATGAGAGTGTCATGAGTGTCATCATATTTCCATTTGGATTCATGTCATCATCATCCAAAAATAGTAAGTTGTCATGAGAGCTATCAATTAGGTAATGAAGTGTTTTAAAGAGAATCATAGGTACATCTATGTCACAATGGAGATGTAACCTTCCTATTGAAGAAATGATGTTGCATTACTAATCTTATCATAAAGTCATTTGGTCAAAAGTACATGATGTCACTCCACTATCAAGCCAAAATTGAATTTTTAAGTTATAAAGGAGTACCAAAGTATTTAAGACTTCATTCCATCCTCACACAAGCTTCAAGAGCTCCTCTCTATCATTGTGATACTTGCCATAGCCACCAAAACTTTGAATTTGTCCACAACTGCTATTTCATCAGTTTGGTGCGTTTCTAGAGGGTATTGCTATGATTTTTAGTTGGAGGCTGAAGGGAGAAATAAATGGTTCAGTTATCATCTCAGTGCTTCAAATTATCTTTTAAAAAGCAAGTCCAACCTAGCAAACCCTCTATGTAGTCTTTTTTTTCAGAAAATTGATCAAAATCTATCCTTAGGTTTTTGATGCATTTTCTTGCCGCGTTTTCTCTTCCAATGGTAGTTTTCCTCTTTTGAGAGGAAACCTCCTTGTTTTTGGGTTCATACATCCTTATTTATATTCATTAAAATTTCTCCACCCTTCCCCTCACTAAAATTCCTTCAATTCACCATTTCCCTTATCAGACCTAGCTTGTTGTTGCGCTTCTGGCACAAGTCTATATTTTCTGTTTCCCCCTCCTTATTTCTCACTCATTTTGGGAAATTCCACTTTAATTGTGTTCCTAACACCTATCCCTACCTCCCATAATTTTTTCATATTTTTTCCTACCCCCCATCCCTTCCATTCCCTTCCCTCAATTTTCTGCATTTCTAGCCCTGTTTTGTAACTCAAATCCCTTACCCTTCCTTGTTTTTTATTAGGGTTTTATATAAAAATTGAAGCTATAAACATGGTGAATACAAATTAAAGGAGGAGGTATAAGGGGTATAAGGGAGTATTAATCTCTAGATATGAGCCAAATGATATGCAAGAGGTCAATGCATCAGAATTCATTAGAAAATCATTTGAGCAGGAAGGTTGCCTAGGTTTTTTTCTAAAGGTGCAAGAGGTAGGATATAATCATGATTTAAAAAGCATATTTTTCATTAATTTCAAGAAGGATCAGACAATCATAGCAGGGGTGAATTTTCAGGTGTCAGAAGAGGTCATAGCTTCAGCAACTACTATCCCTAATCAAGGTGAAATTTGGTTCAAGGGAGTGGATTTAGACCTATAACACTACAAAATGTTCTTGAAACCATAGTATAAGGAGTCTCCTCATATTTTTCCTAGCAGGAAATTGTTGGACAAGTACAACCCTTTGATGAAGACTATCATGAAGTATTTCACTTGTGAGGGCAGGTTTAGCAGGCTATATCAATATCATATCAAATTATTAATGCATTTTAATTCCAAGAAGCCCCTAAACCTTCCTAATTATCTGTTTATAAGTTTGGTGAATATGACAGAGAAGGTGCAGTCTAAAGGAAGAGATCATCAAGCTAGCCTCTTTCATCATGCTCTAGTCAAATTAATAGTCCTCCACTAGCTAACACATATCAACATGTCATGGGAAGATTTCTTGGAGGCAGCTGCTCTTTTATCTATCTCCAACTAGTCAAAGATTCAAAGCTCTCCATCATCATCAAGACCATAGGGAGTTGAAACACCAAGAATGCCATCAGTGAAGAAAACTCAGCCTAGAAGAGATATTTCAAGGACAGACAAGAAAGGTAAGAAGTTGGTATTTGTTCCTGAAGAAAAAGAGGAGATGCCTAGGTCTAAGCCTAAAACTAGGTCAGAGGCAAAAAGACTATCTAAGGAGGTTGTTACTAAAGAGGCAATTCAATTGGAAACCATGAGAGAGGAATCACCTCTGAGCTGACATGATTCACCATTGCAAAATGAAGAAGAGGCACCTCTAGAATTTGAGATGGATGACCTAGGATAACAACATACAAACAAGGTAGCATATGACATCATCAAGGAGAAAGAGGCACAAATTACAGAGCTGAAGGATGACCTATCCAAAGCCAATTTCATGGTGGCTTTCTTACAGTGGGAGAATACACAATTGAGGCAAACCATAATGTAGCATAGAAAGTCACAAGAAGACCCTCCATCATCAGCAAGGTAGGTGTTTTTTCAACAAAGGATAAAGGTAAAGCCATCATTGATGTAAACCAGCTGGAAGAAAACAACATTCAAACACAGTCTAGGAGAGTTAAGACAAGAGAAATGGCTAGAAATGAACAAAATTTGGAAGATCCATCTCCTCCTCAAGCTCAATACCCCATAGAGGACACCATAGCTGCTAAATTTGAGAAATACGAGGAGTATTGGATTGGGAGAGAGAATGAACACTTGGAGAAGCTATTGGAAAAAGAAAACAGGGATACCACCATGAAAAGAAATATGGCAAAGCACTATTATGCTAGGAACATGATTTGCAAAGTTAGGGTGAAAAATATGAAGAAGAAACTAAAAATAACCCTAAGGAGACTCAAAATGTAGAAAATCCTAGACCTATTGGCTGATGCATGAATGGTGGTATGAAGGAAAAATAGTAATCAAAGAAAAAGGAGACACAATTTTGAAAATTTGAAGTTTTTGTGCACACAGGAAAAAGCATCATACAAAAATGCATCAACTAGTTGCTGCGTTTTTTCTCAGAGGGGAAAAATCCAAAATTTAAAGCATGGTTGGATAGATAATGACTTAAGGATACCAGAAAATCACTTTAGGATGTTTGTAGAGTCATTATTTTGAATAAAATGATCAAACAATGCCATTTTTACACCTTTCTGCCACCTTTTCAAAAATTCGTTGTGTTTCTGGACACTTGGTTTTAAAATCAATTTTGAGGGGGCTAAAATGATGATTTTGGATGACTTAATGGTCCCAGAGTATAGTAGACATCCTAAGCGTTATTTGAAAACATTAAAAAGCATTCAAAATCTCTTCCAAGTCATCAAATTATAAATCCAAGGTTGTTGCGCTTCTGCTAAGGAGATTAGCTGCATTTCTGGGTTATTTGTTGTGTTTCTGTGTTTGGAGATTTTTGAATTCACGTGAAGGTCAAAAGTCAAACTTGGTTGATGAAAATATTTGACTCGCGAGTTTATATGATGTTAAATAGGTTTATTAATGATTATCATTGTAAAGAATCTTGTATTTAATGCCTTGAGAGATAAGATCAATTAGTTAGCTAAGAAAGGGGAAAGTTGTTTCTAACTTCCCTAGGATTTGGCAATGAGTTAATAGGTGCATGAACCAGTTTTTATGGATCAGGATTCGAACCCTTAGAGGGGAAATATTGTTTTTCTTCTGTATGTACTAAGAGACAAGTCAAAGAGAATGGTGGATACTTGAAGTTCACACTTTTTTGGAACTGGTGTACTTGACTTTTTGCAGAAACATTATACAGGAAATTGCATCTATTTGTATGGTATTCTTGTGAAGTGGTTAGTGACATTTTTTTTCTCCAGTTTTCCTTATGCATCTTATGATTAATTAGTTCTAGCAGACATCTATGTTCTTCTTGTGTTAATATCCTAAGTCATAATACATTCCCTCAAATGCTCTTCTTAGTCTGAGATTTTCATCTAAGTATTCTATCTTCTAAACTAGTGAATTCATGCATGTATGCTCAATTATTTTATTTATCTAATTTCATCATCACCATACTACTATGAAAAACTCATTTGTGTCACTAATTACACCTAACTTTCCTCATTCTATGTCTACAATTGATCTTTTGGAATACTTGGCCTAGTTCCTAAACCTGGTGCTTCTTTATCCAACAAACCCTAATAAAACCCCATTGAGTTGATAGCTAGCCTAAAACCCTAATAATCTCCAGTCATTTCCATTGGATGTGAGGTTGATTTTGAGAGATCCCTCTCTAATTTGGTAGGTCTAGATGCCAAGTCAAAATTTGGTCTGTGGTTACCTCTTTGGTTTCCTTTCTCAGCCTTGGGAAACTAAGGAGCTCTAAGATTTTTGCGTCGTTGTCGGTGAAGCAAATGGTCACATTTTCCCTGGGTGTGAATGACAAGGATCAGATCTGATTTATGATGGTGGATAGTGATCAGACACAGGAAGGCTAAAATCATTCACCTAACGACTCCAACTTAATTCAAAGACTCCACTGGTAGCATGATCTAGAAATCAAGATGATTTCTCAATCCGAAAGTTATGCTCCTATGCATCGAGATAAAGTTCTAGGATTTCCAAATCGTATGCCTTAGGTAGATTGGAAAACATACTCACCAAAATTTAGAGATCAGGTAGGAGATGATGCTGCTCTCCATTTGGTCAAGTTTCACATGCATGTACATAGAATTAAGGTTGAATTTCATGAGGAATGTTTAATGACGATGTTTATGGCCACTTTATAGGGCAAAGCATGGTCTTGGTACGAAATCCTGCCAAATGTTTTCTTATATTCTATTGCTGATTTTCATGTTGCATTTTATGAGATGTATACAGAAATTCATCCTTGTTTCTAGTTAAATATTGTTGCACATATTTTGAAAAGTTTATTGAGAATTTGGAAAGTATTTATGAGGATGATCAGTTTATGGATGATGAGATTGTAGAGGCACTCCATGAGAACCCTTTTAAACATGAAGAAGATGTAGACACTAGTTGCCATCACATTTAAGAAAATTTACAGCAAACAATAGTTTCTCTCTTGGTTGAAAATGAAATAAATCTGCATTTCAATGACTTGCTTTTTCCTGAACTTATTGATGACATTCAACAACCTGTAGACATTTCATAAGAAAAAAGGAACATTCAACCCTGTTTTAATGAAGAGTCGATGCTTATGTATGATAGTCATGTTCCATCCTATGAGTTTGATGAACATTTGTTGCAGACTTTTCAGTATTTTTATGATCAAAGGTATGAGGATGATAAGCAAATTGCCGCCATTTATTATGAGAGTGGTGTTGAAACTGATGGCATAATAAAAGAACAACCAAAAGTTGGGAATAGTGCTTATTTGTCTCATTTTGTTGATTAACAAGAGGAAATCCTTCATGATTTTCAAGACCCCTTGGGAATTATTTTGGAAGCATCAGAAAAGGTGGAGTTTGTTTTTTTCACCAACACAGGTTTTGGACTCAGGTTTTATTTTGAGTTTCCATTTACCTAATATTTCTTTACGCTTGGTGGAGATGAATATAAGCATTAGTCAAGTAGTCATGTACTTGACTATTTACACTAGATCTTTGACTTCACTTGATCAAATCGCTTATGGATCAGTTAGAGTAGGTAAGATGTAATGAATAAGCTCAACATTCTGAGCATCTTTTTCAGTGTCAATTTCCAGTAGATTTTGCAGTTGACAATGTACAATTTAGTTTTCAATTTGATTTGAGCCAGTTTGAGGATTGTAGTTGCAGTGACTCCATTGCACAATGAACAAGGCTACCTGGTCTACGGTGTTCTTGACACCTCCTAAAGGAGCTTCCATCCCCATTGGAGCCAATGTTAGTGTCCAATAGTCACAATGATCAAAATTTACCCTTTTCACTGTAGTTAGAGTCTTATGGTCAAATTGTTATATTTTCAAATAAAATTTGATATCTCTCTTTGTTGGCAAATGGTCAAGTCATTGTCTAAGTGTAATGCTACTCTCATGTCATGGTCATCAAGGTCAATTCATAATCAATTTCATGAGTCATTTAGTCACCATAGGTCATTTTTCCTTCATTAAGTGTCATTATTTATAATTTGAAAAGGAAGAGTCATGGTGTCATAAGGTTGATCATGAGAGTGCATGAGTGTCATCATATTTCCATTTGGAGTCATTTCATCATCATCCAAAACTAGTAAGTTGTCATGAGAGTTAACACTTAGGCAATAAAGTGTTTTAAAGAGAATCATAAGTACATCTATGTCACATTGGAGATGTAACCTTCCTATTGAAGAAATGATGTTGCATTACTAATCTTATCATAAAGTCATTTGGTCAAAAGTACATGATGTCACTCCACTATCAAGCCAAAATTGAGTTTTAAAGTTATAAAGGAGCACCAAAGTATTTTAAAACTACATTTGATCCTTCCACAGGCTTCAAGAGCTCCTCTCTATTACCGTGATACTTTCCATAGCCACCAAAACTTCAAATTTTTCCACCACTGCTCTTTCATTAGTTTGCTATGTTTCTGGAGGGTCTTGCTACACTTTTTAGTTGGAGGCCAAATGGAGAAAGAAAGGGTTTAGTTATCATCTCAATACTTCAAAGGCTCTTTTAAGAAGTAAGTCCAACCTTGCAAACCCTCTATGTAGTCTTTTTCTTCAGAAAATTGATCAAAATATTTCCCTAGAGTTTTGCTGCATTTTCTTGCTGTGTTTTATATTCCAATGGTATTTTTACTCTTTTTACAGGAAAACGCCTTGTTTTCGGGTTCATATATCCTTCATTATCCTCATTAAACATTCCCCACCCTTCCCCTCACCAAAATTCCTTCATTTTACCATTTCCCTTATCAAACCTAGCTTGTTGTTGCGCTTCTGTCACAAGTCTTTATTTTCCCTCCCCCTTCCCCTTATTTCTCACTGATTTTGAGAAATTCCACTTTCATTGTGCTCCTAACACCTATCCCTACGTCCCATAATTTCTCATATTTTTTCCTACCCCCGATCACCTCCGTTCCCTTCCCTCAAGTTTCTGCATTTCTAGCCTTGTTTTGTAGCTTAAATCCCTTGCCCTTCCTTGTTTGAAATCAGGGTTTTATATCAAAATTGAAGCTATAAACATAGTGAAGACTAGTGAAAGGAGGAGGTATAAGGGAGGAGAAATCTCTAGATATGAGACAACTCATTTGCAAGAGATCAATGCATCATAATTCATTAGAAAATCATTTGAGTAGGAAGGCTTCCTAGGGTTTTGTCTAAAGGTGCAAGAGGTTTGCTATCATCATGATTTAACAAGACTCTTTGCCATTAATTTCAATAAGTATCAGGCCATCATATCAGGGGTGAAATTTCAGGTTTCAGAAGAGGTCATAACTTCAACAAATACTATCCCTAATCAAGGTGAAATTTGGTTCAAGGGAATCGATTTAGAACTGGAACACTACAAAATGTTCTTGAAACCATAGTACAAGGAGTCTCCTTCTCATATTATTCCCAACAGGAAATTTTTGGAAAAGTGAAACCCTTTGATGAAGATTATCATGAAGTATTTCACTTGTGCGGGCAGGTTTAGCAGGCTATATCAATATCATATCAAATTACTAAAGAATTTTACTTCCAAGAAGCCCCCTAAACCTACCTAATTATCTATTTAGAAGTTTGGTGAACATGACAGAGAAGGTGCAGTCTAAAGGAAGAGACCATCAAGCTAGCCTCTTTCATCATTCTCTAGCCAAATTAATAGTCCTCCACCAACTAGCACATATCAACATGTCATTGGAAGATTTCTTGGAGGCAACTTCTCTTTTACCTATCTCCAACCAGTCAAAGAGTCAAATCTCTCCTTCATCATCATCAGGACCACATGGAGCTGAAACATCAAGCATGTTGTCAGTGACAAAAAATCAGCCTAGAACAGAGATTTCAAGGACACATAAGAAATGTAAGAAGTTGTTCTTTGTTCCTGAAGCAGAAGAGGAGATGCCTAAGTCTAAGCCTAAAACTAGGTCTAAGGCAAAAAGACTATCTAAGGAGGTTTTTACTGAAGAGGAATTTCAGTTGGAAACCATGTGATAGGAATCACCTTTGGGAAGACATGATTCACCATTTCACATTGAAGAAGAGGTGCCTCCATAATTTGATATTGTTGACCTAGGAGAACAACATACAAACAAGGCAGAAGATGAAATCACCAAGGGGAAAGAGGCATAGATTAGAGAGTTGAAGGATGACCTATCCAAAGCCAATTTCATGGTGGATTTCTTACAACAGGAGAATAGATAGTTGATGCAAACCATAATGCACCAGTTAAATTCACAAGAAGACCTCCATCATCTAGCAAGGCAGGTGTTTTGAAAACAAAGGATAAAGGTAAAGCCATCATTGATGTAGATCAGCTGGAAGAAAAGAACATTAAAACATAGCCTAGGTTACCTAAGACAAGAGCAATGGCTAGAAAGGAACAAAATCTAGAAGATCCATCTCCTCCTCAAGCTCAAGACACGATAGATGAAACCATAACGGTTGAATTTGAGAAATACAGGGAGTATTGGCTTGGGAGAGTGAATGAACACTTGGAGAAGCTATTGGAAAAAGAAAACAGGGATACCACCATGCAAATAAATATGGCAAGGCACTATTATGATAGGAACATGATTTGCAAATTCAGGGTGAAAAATATGAAGAAGAAACTCAAAAGAACCCTAAGGAGACTCAAAATGAAGAAAAGGCTAGACCTATTGGCTGATGCATCACTGGTGGTATGAAGGAAAAATAGTAATCAAATAAAAAAGGAGACACAATTTTGAAATTTTGAAGTTTTTGTGTACATAGGAAAAATCATCCTACAGAAACACAACAACTAGTCGCTGCACTTTTTCTCAGAGCGTCCAAATCCAAAATTTCAAGCATGGTTGGATAGATAATGACTTAAGGATATCATAAAATCACTTTAGGATGTTTGTAGAGTCACGATTTTGAAGAAAATGATCAAGCAATGCCTTTTTTACACCTTTCTGGCACCTTTTTAGAAATTCATTGCATTTCTGGACACTTGGTTTTAAAATCAATTTTGAGGGGGATAAAATGATGATTTTGGATGACTTAATGGTCCTAGGGTATAGTATACATCCTAAGCTTTCTTCACCAGCCTTCAGAAACATTTAGAACCTCTTCCAAGTCATCAAAATATCAAGCCAAAGTTGCTATGCTTCTGTTAAGGACATTTGTTGTGTTTCTGGGTTATTTGTTGTGTTCCTGTGTTTGGAGATTTTTGAATGCACGAAGGCCAAAAGGAAAACTTGGTTAATGTAAATAGTTGACTCACAATTTTATCTAATGGTAAATAGGTTTATTAATGATTATTATTGTAAATAATCTTGTAATTAATTCCTTGAGAGAGAAGCTCAATTAGTTAGCTAAAAAAGGGGAAAGTTGTTTCTAACTTCCCTAGTATTTGGAAATGAGTTAATATGTGCATGAATAAATTGCTATGGATAAGGATTTGACCCCTTATAGTGGAAATATTGTTTTTCTTCTATGTGTACTAAGAGACAAGTCAAAGAGAAGGGTGGATACTTGAAGTTCACAATTTTTTGGAATAGGTGTATTTAACTTTTTGCAGAAATAATATACAGGCAGTTGCAACTATTTTTATGGGATTCTTGTGATGTGGTTAGTGAAACTATTTTTCTTCAATTTTCCTTATGCATCTGATGATTAAGTATTTATAGTAGCCATCTATGTTCTTCTTTGTGTTAATATCCTAAGTTTTAAACAAAATACATTGCCTCAAATGCTCTGCTTAGTCTGAGATTTTCATATAAGTGTTTTATCTTCTAAAAAAGTGAATTAATGCATGTATTGTCACTTTGTTTCTTTATATGATTTCCTCATCACCATAATACTATGAAAAACTCATTTGTGTCACTGATTACACCTACCTTGCCTCATTCTATGTCTGAAATTGATTGTTTGGAATACCCGACCTAGTTCCTAAACCCACTGTTTCTTTACCCATCAAACCCTAATCAAACCCTATTGAGCTGATAACTATCCTAAAACCTTAATCCCCTCCATTCATTTCCATTGGCTATGAGGCTTATTTTGAGATATCCCTCTCGGATTTGGTAGGGCTAGATACCAAGTCAAAAGTTTGTCTATGGTTACCTCTTTGGTTTCCTTTATCAGCCTTGGGATACTAAGGAGCTCTAAAACAATCCTTAATTTATCCAAGTGAATTCAGGGTGATTGTTGATTTTTACAACCACAACTAGCTTATCACAAAAAGTCTAAGTTGAGGTGAATTGTCCAACAGAACTTTCCATCCTTCAATTCTGAGCTACCATAGGTCACTGTAACCTCAACAAAATATTGCCCAAAAATCCCTAATCTGAACTTCTCAACAGTGGTAGCGATCTGAGGTTCTAATATTCAATGCGAAACATCACGAAAGGGTTTAAGGCATGAATCACAAGAATATTTTCCATCTCCAACAATGCCATATTGACATCAATGACAACTTTGACCAACAAAGACAATTAATTCTATCTTGGGAAGCTTGGATGAATATGAATTTGTGAAAGTAATGTAGTTGCATACTAAAAAGGCTATATGGGAAAGCTTGTCCAAATTTATGAAGGTGACACTAAGGTAAAAAAAACTAAACTTCAAATTTTTAGAATTCAATATGAGACTCTTAGAATACATGGTGATGAAATTATTGCAAGTTTTTTCCTTAGAGTAGACAAGGTTGTTAACTCTATGGAAAATCTTGGTGAAAAAATAAAGGATGCTACTTTAGTTGAAAATATTTTGAGATCAATAACTCCAAAGTTTGATTCCAAAGTCCCCACCATTGGAGAAATGTAGGATTTGAAGAATCTCACTATTGAACAACTTCATGGGATATTAACATCTTATGAGATAAGAAAAATGGGTCCATCAGATATTCGAGAAGAAACATTCAAATCCACAAACAAAGGGAAAGAAAAAGAAGAGTCTAAGGAAACATGTTGTGTTTCAGACGAAGAAGAAGAAAATTTTGTGAAGAAACTCCAAGTAGGGACAGATAGGTTCAAAGGTAAGTTTCCTTTAATTTTTTTTCCTATGGAAGAGTAGGCTACTATGATACTAAATGTCCTTATAAAGAAAATACTGAGAAAGGAAAGAATGTTCAAAAGAAGAATGTTCTTATACTCATGAATACAATGAATATTCTTCCAATAACGAGGATGATGAATCATATGAGGATTATCCATTACTTATGGCATTTGAAGAAAAATGTGTAGATGAGTTTAAGGATGTCTTTATGGATGCTCTCAAAGAAATTGATAGACTCAAAGTTATAAACAAGAATAATAAAAATGAAATAAATATGTATAAGAAAAACCCTCTTGTTGAAGAAATAATTCAGCTAAAAATATGTTTAGAAGAAGTTAAATTTGATGAAGAAGCTTTGAAGAAACAAGTTCTAGAAAATGAAAGGCACTGTGAAAAATTAGAACTTGAAACTGTGGGTTTAAGAAAGGAACTTGAGAAAACAAAGGCTCTAAATCTTAGATTTTCTAAAGGGTCTAAGACTTTAGAAGAAATCATTCAAGTGAAATGCTCTCCTCTAATCAAAACAGGTCTTGGATACACTACAAATGGTGAAACATAAAAACCTATGAAATATTTCGAAACATGTACAGGAAGTTACATCAATGCGGTAAAAGGAAGCAGTCATCTGAATCATAGAACTCAACAAAAGAATGGAGTATCAAATCCTTCCCATGCAAAAAAACCTTACCATGAACAAAAGGAAAGATACTAAAGAAGGTATTATACTCCCAGGTATTCTTACTTCAATGAAAAATGCTTCACTTGTCATAATTTTGGTCATAAAGTTGTTTATTGTGTTGCTTATAAAATAATTATGACTAGAGAAGAAAGAAAACAAAATAATGCAATTGGGAGAAAGAAATATTATTATAATGTTTTATTAACTCTTCAAAATGAAATTGAATGTTCTATTTGCAATAAATTTGGTCATGAAAAAACTGAATGCAGAAGTAGGATGAAGACAACTTATCAACATGAACAAAAGACAATACCACCCAATTGTTATAACATCACTTTCCACCTCTGTATACTTGATGCTCCGAGCCATGGCCTTGGGAATCCCTTTCCCTTCATACTTGGTCCTTTACCTAAAAAAAGCTATTTTGAATTCCATATGTGACTCTTCCCTCTAAAAATTATGTGCACACGCGAGTCCAGTTATACCCAACCCACGTATAAAATTTGAAATATGAAAAAATATAAAATTACCTATTTTTTGGGTGGGGTTTATGGGTTACACCGGAAGCCTACCCACAAGATCCCGTGGCATAACTGTATCCCAACTGAAACAACTATTTTGGGGTGGTATAAATATGCTTCATGGGAATGACTAAAAGGGAGAGAGAGATACGGATTGATAGTATAACCATTTATTCCCTGATAAAGTATGATTTATCCCTATGCCTCCTGCACTTCCCAGATTGTGGAAACCCTTGTTTCCCTCATGGAGATTTTCATTCCTCTTATATGAAATCCATGTGTATGCTTATGGAAGGAGACTATTGAGGCTTGGATTGAATGGATCCGGAGGACGGTTTTGCTTGTAGCCATCGTTGAATCAAGTGGTATTCCTCCACACATATTTACATACATCAATAAAAAAGTTCTATCTCATTCCTGATGTTCGTAATATTAATGCTTTATACATGTTATGATCTTATTATGAATGATTTCATGTTATTTTTCTTATAAGATTATATGATGTAACACTAACATCTTGAACATGCTTGCAATTATTACTAGTATATGTGTTTTTCTTATGTGAGTAATAGGTTTTGAAGGATAGGAGAAGCAGAGGGTTTGAACCCCGTGGGATCACCTTCAAACGTAAGACCTACGGGTACGACCTTTTCTTCCCATTTTACTAGTTTAAGCATTAAGACTATAAATTTTCTTGCTTCTTGCTATTGTATGCTTCTTTCTCTGTTGGAGTTCTCAACCAAAACCCTAGGGTAATTCATCCCGTAACAGAATTGTCAACTCCATTGGGGATTACATCGGTGTAATTCCTAGTTTGGGTTGTTTCTCTCTGGATCTGGTTTCTCTATTTGGTTTGATCAATTTTCCAATTTCTTTGGTTCATTTTCCATCCAGGCAAAAGTTCTGGTCTTCTGGATCAGACTTGGTTTTTTAATTTTTTCTTTACTACCCTTTTTTATACGTGCTTTCTAGTTTACGCAGTCGCATATACACGCATTTTGGTCCAAATAAACATGCATATACGCGTGTTTCCTTGTACACAGTTGCATATACACGTAGGTTGATCACTGCCAAGCCACATATTTCCAATTTAAATGAAATTTGTATATTTTGAGCCCAGTAAAGTCTTTTGCCTATTTTTGGTTACTCATGTTTAATCTTTGATGTTCTAGAAAGTGTTTCTTTCTCATGTTTATCAATTTCCTCTCTTTATTGGTGAAAAACTTAGTCAGCCTAGGGTTTTCCCTTTTTGTAAAGTTTCTGTTTTGTGTTTGGCACCAGGGCTTCTTGTTGAAGTTATTGACTGTTATGAGTGTTTGGGACAGTGATTTAGTGTTTATTTTCTCATGCTTAGCCTTATTATTGCTTCATTTTTTGATTTTCTTTCGTTGGCTTTCTTGGTTTTTCTTGGTTTTTTGAGAAAGGTGCTTCTAGCGATCTTGAAGAGGATTCTTGATTTTCTTGGAGTTTCTTTCTTTGCTGGAGTTCTGTGCTACTGATTAGGTCATTTATTTGAGTTAGTAACCTATTTTCGCTTATTTAGTCTTGTCATGCAAATGATGTTTATGGCTTAAGGAATTTGAGGCCTTTTTTGCTCAATTTGGTGATTTTGAGTTTTAGGTAGTTTTCGCTTTCTCAAATAATTTATTGCTTCCTTAAAAATAAAAAGACACAAAAACAACTTTGTTTGCCTTTTATTTTTCTTTCAGTTTTGTTTTAAGGCTTCTTTGTCATTTTTGAGCAAGTGCAAAGTTTTTCATTTGGTCGAATTTGCTTGGTTTTGGGAGAAGTTCTTGGTTGAATTTGCCCCTTTTTGTATCAATTTTTTGACATCTTTGTTGAGAGAAGTTCTTGTTTGAATTTGTCCTTTGTTCGTGTCAAGTTTCAGTCCCCTTTATTGGGAAACACAATTTCTTTTTCTTTAGAGTAATCCTAGAATCTTGCATTTAGCATTGGTAGTTTGCATTAGAGTAGTTGCACTATAAGCATTTTTAGTCTTTTGTAGATTTTTAGTGTGTGAGCATGTATTTTGAAAAAGAAAAGAAAAACTTTTGTTTTCATTAGTTTGTTCATAATTCCCTTTGTAGAAATCCCTTTTCATCGAAGAAAAAGTTGCATTTTGCATGTGGTAGGTTTCTATTGATTTATTCTTGTGCCCAAAACACCATAAGTTGCACCTCCATTTCACCCCTGACTTAAAATAATGACTTTTAAAATCAAGCGATAAAATATAAATTGAACTAGAATATCTTTGATTTGTCATTAAATACATCAACTAGTCTAGGTCATTAATGCCTTGGAATAGGTGTGTGGAGAGTTAACTCTCGAAGGCCACTCTAAATTTAAACTTAGAAGTTGATTAAATGAGTGAAACCCAGTGTCGTTAAGCTGTCTAGGAAAGCTCTCCTAAAAAGGGAGTCAAGCACAAGGGAGAGTGAAAGTAGGGAAGAGAGATACCTCCTATCCTACTTGTCGGATCTTGACCAAATACTGTTCTGCCCAGCTGCCGGTACAAACTTGTGACCTTTGTTGTCATTCCTAGGTATCACATAGGTGATTGTGGGGGGGAATACCCGTGGTACCTGAGGAAGACATTTCATCACATTCATTTGTACTTCTAGAGGGTTCCCTTGTGAAGTTGGGGTACTTTCATCGACAAAGGCTTTTGTCTGGAGGTCAACATAACTGCTCCTGTTACCTTCTCTAATAGGCATGGGGCATAATTACCCCAGACTATTTTCGAAAGGTCCTTATATATTCGCTTTCTTGTATTTTGGTTTTCGGTCGTGATCACCCGGAATGGAAATACCTAAGAGTTGCTTGATTAGTTGAATATTTAGGGACATTTTTAGAGATTTCTCTTTGCTCCTAGACTGTAATAGCTTTATACTTTTTTTAGTTTGTTAAAAATTAAAGGTGGATGATCGATCAATTCGTCGATCTAGGAGGCTTCATGAGCTTTCTCCTACGAGTGCCAAGCCTTGAATCTCCTAGAAGGCGTAGGAGTAATTCTACTGGTGATTTTCTACCAGTAGCAGCGAATGCATCAAAGAGTGATCCTCTGCTTGGGGCTATAATTTTAGAGAGAGATCCTAGTGTTAGTCGTGACTTAGAGAGGAGTACTCCACTCTTTTCTAGGGTTATTTTTTCTGTCAGAAGAAGTTGAGGTAAGTTGAACCTCCAGTTACTCCTTCACCTCTTCCATTTTATTTTTTGGGTGTTATATCATAGGTTGGGACCCCGAATCACAGGCCGGAAAGCCCCATTATTTCTCCTTCTTTTCTTTCAATGGCCACTGCTGGGAACACAATTTAGACTATGAGTACTTCTAGTGTGCATACTCCTCTTTTAGTAGAAGGAGGAGGTACAATTTCTATATCAACTATCACTCCTAGTACTGCAATATTTTTCTCTACCTCCATTCCATCTTTGAGTGGGGGCACCCAATATTTTTCTTCCCACACTGGTTCATTTTCATTTGGGATGCCTTCTAATGCAATTCCCTCAGTTCCTTTTACCACTGCATTTGCTGTCTCCACACCAATGTCTTCTATGGCTAGTGGTTCAACATATTTTCAGGGTTTTCCCTTTGGAAGTGGTCATATCCCTCATTCTAACCCTTCCTTAGGTTATTTTCCTTTCTCCACGCAAGGTCAATGTTTCAATCATGTTCTAGGAGGTCAAGGTTTCAATACATTTCAAGGCTGGAACCCTGCTTTTGGTGGTTTAGGAACTGGGAATCAGTTCATGTTTTGTCAATAGGGTAACATGCCTTCCTCCTCCGTAGGAACCTCTCAGGGTTTTTCTCCTTTCGCTAATGCATGGAACCCTTACCAAGGGGTCTCATATTCTTTTAATACTTCGATTGAGGGAAAATTTCCTTTATGGTAACCCTTCGGCAGGAGGAGGTCCTACTCTAAATTTATTTGGACAACAAGGTTTTCCTTATGGTTCAGTATCTTCTATGAACAATCCTTGGCAGCCTGGTGCCTCAACAAATCCAGGTTATTCTTTTCAAAATGTTGGGAATCCCTCTCATGGTGGATGGAATTGTCAAGGTCCTCTGCACTTACCATTCCTAGCAACCCTCAATTTTCCATATCTTTCGAAATTCACTAACGATCCAATCTGATATAGCATGACTTGGCCTCTGGTTCCTACCAAGCTCCCATTCGACATTCCAAAATTCGAAGGGAAGGCTAGTGAGGATCCAGCTGACCATGTAACAAATTTCCACTTATGGTGCTCATCTAAATCCCTTATTGATGATTCAATTAGGTTGAGATTTTTTCAATGCACCTTTACTGGAAATGCTTGCAAATGGTACATAAAGATTACTGGGAACACCTTTCCTTCGTTTGGTGAATTGGCTACTATGTTCTTGAATCATTTTGAGTTTCCCATTCTGTATGATGTTGGAACTGAGCTTTTGGCCATCTTCCAGCAAGATAAGGAAACTCTCATTTATGACCATATTTAGGAATGGAGAAGAAGGAAGAGGATCATTAAAGCCTATATTCCCAATGAATTCCTCCTGGAATGGTTCTTTAAATCATTACAACTAGAAATATCAAAGGATGTATCTTTTTCCGGGGTATTTACTGAAGAGCTGGCTATCTTTAGAGCCCAGAAATTAGAACTTATCTATTCTCAGTCTAGGATTCTTAATAATATATTTCCATATGCTCCTCGATCCAAGATAGATTTAGCCAAGTTGAAGCTAGGTCCCCATGCAGATTTACTTGCTGGTTCGATCGATAGTAATATGGATAACCTCTTAAATCAATTGCAATAGTTGTCTTTACAAACATCTTCTTCTATTCAGGCTACGCTGCCAGTGTCTATGCCTTCCAAAACGATTAATGTTGTCCAATCCTTTAACCCCAAAGGAAATCAACAATCCGATGGGAAGAATAAAGGAAGTAATAAGAAAAAGGACAAGGATGGGAAGGATAATGAAAAAAAACCCAACAATAATGTTGGGGAGGGTAAGAAAGAGTTGAACAAGAAAGTTAGGTTTCCTTGAAAATTGTGCACTAAAGACCATCTCACTCATCTCTGCCCTATGATTCAGGATGCTCAGTGCTTGTTGGCTCAGCAGGGTTCTTGTAATTCCTAGGTTGTCCTGACTAACCCTTTTCCCTAAGGGAAACAAATTCTTACTGGCACGAATGCAAATACAGGAACTCCCATAGGGGGCAACCAGGAGGGGGGAAATTCATCAAATGTATACATTATGAGTGCTCACGTTGATGTCACAAAGAGGTCATGTGATTATGGTGAATCCGAATATTATAAGGCTAAGGCCACTCCTGATATTTCTGAGCTACTCCATATAGAGAGGCCCGTAGATGAACCTATACCTCACATGTGGAAAGGCTCTACTAAATGTTCGACGATCAAACCTAATTCCAAGGAAGCTTAGAACTACTCTATTGTAGAAGATCTGGCTCAGAGTCCTTGTTTTATGTCTACATTAGAGGTACTCCATTTGTGCCCAACATAAAGGAGTGCACTTCTCACTACGATTGGGGTGATAGATCCAAAAAAATCTCTTATCATTACATTTGAAATGTCAAATATTAAGAAGAAACTTCCTCATCATATGGATTTTCAAATTAAATCTACGTATCGAAAGATCACTATTTTTCAAACTGTAGTTGATGAAGGAGCTTCCACATGTGTCATGTCTATTTCATGTTGGAAATATATTGGATCTCCTCAAGCCATTCCTTCATCTACTCTCTTGACTGCATTTGATGGTCGTTCTCACAGGCCACATGGCATTTTTCCTTCATTGCCCATTTTTTTTGGGGGAAAGGTAGTCAATATCTAAGTAGAAATAGTCGATGCTAATTTGGACTATAAACTACTATTGGGACAAAAATAGATTTATGATATGAATGCCATTATATCATCATTATTCCGCATCCTTTTTTTTCCCCATGAAGGGAGAATCATTACTGTTTATCAGATGGATTATTCTCCGATAGATTCCAATGCATCCTATGATTCTACTGTTCCCTTGGTGAAGAATTCCAAGTAACCTGTTGAGAATCTAGGACTCAGTATGTATGCCTTGTTGATGGGTACCTTTGATCTTCCACCTCATGTTTTTCATATAAATGTTATTTCGTCTTCCAAGGTTCCTTCTCGAAGAGATTTCTTCTGAACTCATTATTTTTCAGATCCTTGGCCCTTACCCTCTTCTACAACCACATTAGAAGAAGGGAAAGTGGTTGGAATGGCATATCCTATGTCTACAGCCGAAATTTCTTATCAATATACTGTTAACACTGCAGATTCTGATCTGATTCCTCTTTCACCAGAGGATTTGGATGGCGATGTGGCTCTGGTTTGGATTATTAATTCAAATTTTTCTTTGGAGTGCCTTGATATTGTTTTACCATATGAGGAGGAAATACTAGAAACAATGACGGGTGTGTAAATACTGTGGGATGATTTCCATCACCGATCATATTCTCCCAGATTTGTATGAACTTGAGTCAAGTTTTTCTAGCCCTTCATCAACTGGTCATGTTCACCCAATTCTACATCCTTTGGCTCAGACACAAATTTTTGCCAAAGGTAATATGTCTATCATTTCGGAAACCATTTTGGTGAACATTTATAGGGATCCAAATGTAATAGATAATGTTTTCATTGGAGCTGAGTGTTCCCTTGAAGAGAATTATGTGATGTGTTCGCTTGACCTTATGAGGAAATTCTTGGAATTTATCCATCAATTGTCCAGCATGAGATCAAGACTTATGAGAACGATAAGCCTATACGGCAAAAGCTTTGGCCGGTAAAACCTAGGAAATCTGCAGTTATTAAAGCCGAGGTTGAGAAGTTTCTTAAGGCAGGTTTTATATACCTCGTTCCTTTGACTGAGTGGGTTTCAAATCCAGTCCCCGTTGACAAGAAATAAGGAACGATCTATGTGTACATAGAATTTAGAGATTTGAATAATGCTTGTCCTAAAGATAATCACCCCACACCCTTTATTGATTAGATTATCGATGAATGTGCAGGGAAAGAAATTTTCTCCTTCATGGATGGTTTCTCGTGTTATAATAAAATTACTATCCGTCCTAAACATCAACATAAGAAATTTTTTATTTTCCCCTAGGGTACCTTTGCATATAAAAAGATGCCTTTTGGTCTTAAAAATTCTGGAGCAACTTTCTAGCGAGCCATGTCTTATGCTTTCCACGACATCAAGCATATCATCGAAGCTTATTTGGATGACTTAGTTTCTTGTTCTAGGTGTTATCTGTTAGCCACCTATGAAATTTGTTATACCAAAAGGTGGCTAAATCATTTTTTGGAGCCTTCAAGGAACAAATTTTATTGCAAAAAAGTGTTATCTCTTGAAGAATCTTGAAGGCCTCTTGCCTCTGTCCAAAATCTTCCCTACTGTGCCCATTTTACACTCTAAAATTCTGCTAATTTCATGAGAAGAAACTACTGCAAAATCACCTTTTTCCCTTTCCTCATTTGAAAAACTAACCTTCATTTTCTCCCCTTTTTCTCCATAAAATTCCTCTATTTTCATGATTTCCCTTCTTCCATTCATGAAAATCATCTTTACATAGTTTAAAACTCATTTTTAAACTATATCAAAACCCCCAAATCCATTGAAAAACATTGAAAAAATCATAAAAAATACATATTTTTGTATTAAGGCTTAAGCCCCTTGGGCTAAGTCTTAAACCACTTCCCTTCCATGTGCCCCAGCACTAGAACCAAGTGCTAAAGGTCACAAGCGCTTATCACATCAAAGAAAATCACAAAGTGATGTTGTTTGTGTTAAACAAAAAACTCTGATTGCGATGGCCCGATCGCATAATCACATCGGCCATTCCCTGATCGCGTAATCGCATCGGTCTTCCCCTATCGCGCCAAATCGAATCGCAAGTTTTTCATTGAGTGAATTTAACATAATGCCTCATTCGATTGACATCTCCCGATTCTTTCCCTGCCGTCGATTTGATCTGCAGATCGACGACCCATAACTAATCGCTCCGTCACACTCCAAAGTTCATTGCCCCACCGATTGCGATCCTCCGATTGGATCTGGACCGTCCACGTGTCCAGATCAGATGGTCCCAGATCATTCCCAAATTATTTTGTCTCCCTCCACCCTTGCCAAATGTTTAACCTTAGTTTTTCGAATTCTCTTATTAAATCCGAATAATGTGAATCCTTCACATTATTAGTCCGCCACTTATCCCGACCATTGATCTTCTTGATCACTCATCAATCAACGGCTCTGAATTAATTATCTCTCCACTCTCATTTTTTTAACCTCTTATATGTAGTTCTCCACCGTTGGATGATGCCATCCAATGGCCACGCTTCTCCCCACGACCTCTGAAGCAGTTTAACCAAAAACGTAGGATTTCTTAATTGGTTTCGTGTTTTGCAGGTGATTGATGGTTTTTCATCATATTAGAGAAAAATTCGAAGGCCGGGAATGATGATTCTCGTGCCTTTGATTCATAAAAGGAAACCATTCGCAGGGTTCAAACTCCACGTCTCGTCGATGCTACATGAGCATTGATGCCTTATGGGCCCTGCGCAGCACTGCACATCAACAAGACACAGTGAGTGAAATCACAATCAAAGAGTATCAGTGTCGAAGACAGAACACAACAAAACAGAAGATTGAAGACAATTTGGGGGATTACGGCTAAGATTGATTATCAAAAGCCTAATCCTCCAAATTAAAACAGAATTAAAGGTAAATCAAAAGATCTATCAGACAGAAAGGCCTCCACCGCCACATCTGAGGAAAATTGATTCCTCCCAGCTACCACAAAGCCACCTGTGCCTCAAAGCATTCAAACAGAGGCCGAAGTTATTGATCAAAATTAGATATTTGCCTCAACGCAGCTAGAGAGTTAATTCTGCCAAAGAACTTAATGACTAAATATCTACAGAGTTACTCCAACGTGACAGAGAGCCTCAAAAGTCAATAAGAGCTCTCACCGAGCTTGAATCTTAAATGTAAAAAATTAATACAAACAGAACACCTATAAACTTCTCCATCGAGCCCCTCAAAGGCCGAGAAGTCATCAATCTGTATTAATTATATTTGGAGATCTTTTATCCTCTCCCACCTCCTCATCCTTCTATAAATACCACTGTAGAAGATGAGAAAAGGTTGGTTGCTGAACTTTGAAATATAATTGAGCTTGAGACTTCTACTTGTAAATAGTTTTCACTAGCCCTTGAAGCTCTTCTTGTGACAAATAAGTTAGTCTGGGAAGTGTAGATGATTGTTAAGTTAGAGCATTGGACTTAAAGCTGTAACTGGTTTGGAGCATCAATACAAGCTGATTTATGGGATCTTGGTCTATGTCGATGGTGATGTTATTTCTTATTGTAAATTGTTATTTTGTTTCTATTTTCACTGTGTTCATATTCTCTTATAAAGAACAACATGCATAAAGTTAGGACCTACTGTATATCAGTACACTTCTCTGACTGAAAATCTTTATCTACATGTTTTCTTCCAATTTGTGTTATTTAGGAACGATTTAATTCAGTTCTAAGCATAGGAATGATGGCATTCCTTCGTTCTACTGTCTAAGCTAGTTGTTATTCTTAAATGTTATTTTCAGTATATGTTAAGTAGAGATGAACTAAGGAAGATATGGTGTGTCCTAGTCCTAGTTTTATCCCAAAAGACTGTCTGAAAGTTTCCCTTTGAATGTGTTAAAGCTGGCTAGTTTGAAAGTACTTACCAAATCTTAGGCCATTCTTTGTTATCTTTGTGTTTGTCTTGAAAGTTACCAAGTAGAGCAGAGCTAGGAGAGGATTTGTGGTGAGCCCGACCCGCTAGTTTCTTCTCCAATAGTTGCCTTCAAGTTTCCCTTTGTTTTAAAATGTTTTCTATTGAAAGTGCATCAAAAGCAGGCTAGTTTAGAAGTACTTACCTGATCTTAGATTACTTTTATGTCTCTCTTAAGTGTATGTCAAAAGCAGGCTAGTTTAGAAGTACTTGCCTGATCTTAGGCTGCTCTTTGTTATTTATATGTTTAATTCCCCTTCTTATTGTTTCATTTCATTCCATGAATCAAACTTTAAAGAGATCCTTAGACATAGATGACTTGCCCCATGGACCACTCTTGAACCTTGTTGTTTCAATTAAACCCTATTATGACTCCATAGCCCAATGGACTAAAACCTACAATTATCTATCTTTCTGGACAAATCTTGTTCTATTTTCTTGCAACTTCTCACCTTTGAAACTCTTTGCATTTAGGACTTTCCACCTCAAACAATAATCATGCTCAACCATCCAAAAAAAAAACAAACCCTCGGCCTTCATAACTAGCCTAACATCATTACCCAAGACTTCAAAGAAAAATCCATCTTTGCACTTATTGGAGAGATCCCTCTCCGGATTTAGGAGGGCTAGATCCTAGAATCCCAAAGTGGTTGAAATAATGTTCTCCCTAAAGTTGGACTTTTGCCAATCTTGCTAATTACAGCGTGCCAACATTATCAATCTAATAATTCTCAAAATTGTGAGATTTTTTATTATAGTTTAAAGAATATCAGAGGTAACCACAAAAATACTTTTAAGCTTTAGGATCTAGCCTTCCTAATGCTCATAGAGGGCGCTCTCTATAACATTTAACTTTGTTTTTATATTTGATTTTAGACTAGTTATATGGAGCAAATTGGTTTTGGGGTTTTGATTTTGTTTGGTGGGGAAATAAATTACTGAGATGGATAGCTATAGATATGTAACCCATTGGGAAGGTGGAGTCAATGTGTCAAGCAGTCAGATCAGGATCAAGGTCCAAAGGTAAATTTTCACAGGGTAGAGTCACTTCAGATCTTCAAAGGCTGATGGTGAAATGGTTTTGATCGGGATAAAGAGAAATTAAGGATTCTTAAATCCGGATAAGGAGTGAAAAGTTAGAGGTCAATCGAAATTAGGGAGCAATTAAGGGTTCCCTGGTTTGAATATCAGCAGAAAACATTTAAATGAAAATCAGTCAATAACAGAGTGCTTTAAACAAATTCTGAAATAACAATTCCCAATTTCACATTAAAATTTACAACACATTCATGAATGGATGGAAAACATAACAAATTTGTCAAAATTACAAGTGAAATACTTCACTGCAGTGGCCTAACACATGAATCCTGTAATATGATGCTTTATTTCCTGTGATCCAGTCTACTGACTTGAACTTGATACAAAAACCCTAAGGTTCAGAATATTACAGCTACATAAATGTTCAACAATTAATCCACACTCAATACTCCAAATGATGAAGTATTTATAGAAAAACTAGTTCAAAATATCTTAGAATAATCTTAGGAATTTTTCTTGGAAAATAAAATATCTTCATGCAAGAAGATAGTGACAACTGCCTAACTAATTGCTAGTTGTTCTATTTATTGAAATTAAATAGCTTGTTGTTTGGATTTGGGCTGCAGCTGGACAACCAAGGTGTCCCTCTCGCTGGCAGTTTTATCTTCAATCTGTTTTGATCTTCATCTTTCATATGATACACTTTCAACTGATACTCTTTGACTGATACATTTTGACTACTGAAAAACTATTTTACTGTTGAAATCTGTTTACTGCTGAAGTAAAAACAACAACTCTATTTTTTATATTTTGTTGATCTTTCCTCACTGTAATTTGATTTTACAGTAAATCTATTAACTTCTCCTAGAACTCAGCTTCTGGAAATTTGATCTTCATGAGTCTTATGAAGTTTTCATTAGCTTCAGTGTATTTTTCAAATGTTGGTTTTATCACAAAAAGGTGTTTTACTTCATGCCACAAGTAAAACAGATTTTCAATACTCTTGTGCAAAACTTTCCCTGTTGGGATTCCCTACCAATCTGATTTGTTTACCTATTCTTTAGAAAACTCTCTTATCTTTTTGTTATAATCTTCTTGTTTCATCAATTTTTCATTGGTTACCAAAAGATTTGGAAGGCCCTTTTGCCTCAAAATATCAAATTTTACCATGAATCTTGTGATTTCCATATCCATGTTTTGGCACTTTTCCTCTAATTGTTTCATCAAGTTCTTCTTGGAAATTACCTTTCTTACCTCAAGTATGGTTTTTGTTCTGTCTTTTATTCCAATTTCATCCAATTCTTGTTTATTTTTGGAATTGAGGAATTTGATAATTTCCAATGCCTCTTCAGGTTTTTTGCCTAGCTCCTCTTTGGTATTTTGTATTTCTTCTTTTGCTGCTTTCAATAAATCCTTCTGTTCATAAATTACCTGTATTGATGGCCAAGTATCATTGACTGATTCAATGATATTGGATCATAATATGTGTCGTGGGTTGTTTCAAAGTCAATTCTGTTTCCAATTTCTTTAGTTGTTCACTCAATCTTTTGGCCTTTTGCTCTTCATTCTTGGCATTGATCTGTGCAAGCTTTTTGGCATCTTCTAGATTCTTAATTTTTTCCTTTAACCTATTTATTTCATTGGTTTGTATTGACATGTCCTGCATTTCCTTTACCAATTTACTGGCCTCATCTGATTGCTGGGCTGTTGTTGCTAAAGACTCACTGGCAGAAGTTGTTGATGAGGTTATTGGTGTTAGTCATCCATAATTTTCACTATCTGAAGATGACTAAGTATCGGTTCTTGATTTATAGAAACAAAGTTCATGAACATTGTGAGTTCTAGAAATCTCGCAACCTTCATTATCCTTAAGATAATTTTTTTCACTATTTCGTCATTCCATCATGTCAATGCTTTGCTCACCCATCCCAGAAGACTCATCATGGGCTCATATCATTCAGTTTGTTTTTTTTGTGTCACCTTTGGCCTCAACCCTCTATTTTGTTTTGCCTAACTCCTCCATTGTCCATTTAGGGTTTTTAAGGGCATTTTTCTTGGTTTCATGACCTCCATGGTTAAACATAAACAAGGCTTGTATCCTGCTATTCTTACACCTCCTCCTATCCTTAATATACGTTCATAAACATTTCCCATCACTCGTATCCCTCAAATTCATCATTTTTCTAAAAAAACCTAGTCTATGGACACATTTTGACACTTTTTAAGACTAGGCCTGTGTTTTTCCCTTTTGGACCCCTTCCCCTCACTCAATTATTGAAATTACACTTTCCCCTACTCCATAACATCTATCCCTACCCCCCAAAATTTCCCCAAGAATTTAGACAACCCTTAACCCCTTCATTGCACTCCCTCTGCAAGGCAGTCCTAAATCCCCACACCAAACCATATTTTCCTCTTCCAACTAAGCTAGGGTTTGATATGAAAAGGAGGCACAAAAGAAAAGGATTCATTTGATAGATCATGTCAGAAATCATAAGTCCATACCAGCTCATAAACATCATGCCTCTATCATTTTACAAGAATTCATTCCAAAAGAGAAGCCATGTGTCACGCCTAGGGCCAGTTTTGATTCAAAATGTGTTTATGACCAAAAAGAGATGCAATTGAAAAAAGTGAGAGAGTTTTTTCTTCCATCATAGGCCCAAGAAGAAAAACCTCCTTCAGTTTTTACACAGGTATCATGGTTTGGGAGAAATGTCAACAATACAGGTGTCACAGGAGAATTTCCACACTGCTGGAGTGACCTTGGGAAAATCAGGTATTATCATAGCTGGAGTATCCAAATGAATTTCTTTATGCATCAAATGAAAAATATACTTGAATATATTTCCAATGAGCTATCATGAGCTCAATTTGGAATTGCGGAAGGCATCCAAAAGTGGCCTGCACCAGCACTCTGCATTTTTGCACCAGCATTCAGCACTTTTTGACAAGTGTTGGGAGAATCCGTTTTTGGACAGGTAAATGGACACAGAATGGAAAAAAAAAAAGAATTTTTGGAATTCAGACTCAACATCCTTTCCAATGAGCTATCATGAGCTCAATTTGGAGCTATGTAAGGCCTCCAAAAGTTGTCTGCACCAGCACTCTGCATTTCTACACCAACATTCAACACTTTTTGACCAGTGTTGGCAGATTCAGTTTTTGGACAGGTAAATGGACACCAAATGGAAAAAAAAATAAAAAATTGGAAAGTAGACTCAACCATATTTGCAATGAGATATTATGAGATCAATTTTTAGTTATGGAAGGCCTCCAAAAGTTGTCTGCACCAACACTCTGCATTTCTACACCAGCATTCAACACTTTTTGACCAGTGTTGGGAGATTTAGTTTTTGGACAGGTAAATGGACACCAAATGGAAAAAATAAATAAATTTGGAAATTATACTCAACCATATTTCCAATGAGCTATCATGAGCTCAATTTGGAGTTATGGAAGGCCTCCAAAAGTTGTCTTCACCAGCACTCTGCATTTCTGCACCAACATTCAGCACTTTTTGACCAGTGTTGGGAGAATCAATTTTTGGACAGCCAAATGTACACCAAATGGAAAAAAAAAAATATTGGAAAGTAGACTCAACCATATTTCTAATGAGCTATCATGAGCTCAATTTGGAGTTATGGAAGGCCTCCAAAAGTTGTCTGCATAAGAAATTTGCATTTCTGCACCATCATTTAACACTTTTTGACCAGTGTTGGGAGAATCCATTTTTGGGCAGGTAAATGGACACCAAATGGAAATACAAAAGAATTTTTGGAAATTAGACTCAACCTAATTTCCAATGAGCTATCATGGGCCCAATTCTGACACCGGGAAGGTCTCCAAATGACCGCTGAAAAAATGACTTTTTCTGCGCTGCGCTCTTGGAAAGTTCCAAAAATCCTAACAGAGGTTCGGGCAGAAAAAATCTTGTGCTGCGCTCTTGTAGAAGTGTGATGCAATCCTATAGCCTCCTCCAGTGCATTTTAACACTGTGTGATGCACACCTATAGGATCATGCTGCGCTCCGACGGTTTGGCCCGGCGTGCAGAGGGAGGGCCCAAAACGACAGTGTACAACCCAGAGGCTGTGTTGCACTCCTGCCATTATCTTTTTTGAATGACCACCCGAGCGCCCGACAATATTTGTGCTACAATTTGTCACGGGCATGCAACCCTACCTAGCATGCAACCCTGCACGAGGTGCACGAACAACGCTCGGGCCATCGACCTACGCTGCTCCTACCACAGGCTCCACACTTCCGCTGACCTATGTTGCGCTCCTGCCACAGGCTCCACACCTCTGCCCGACGTGAAGTTCTACACGGAGTTCATGACCAGCACCTGGGCTGACCTACGCTGCAGTCCTGCCACTATTGTCAAACCAACACCCGAATTTTCATTCAGGACTGCCCGACGTGTTGTGCTCCTACCACAGGCGTGTAACATTGCACGAAAAGACGTTCAACACTGCCTGACTCGCCCACAAGCTTTGAAAAAGCCATTTTTTCTGCTATGAAGAAATTTTAAGAGGTATTTTCGAATTTCATCATCTATTCTTGCTTTTCTAAGAGGATAAGGTTGCTAAGAGAATGATGAATATGAAGAAACAAGTGATGAAGAGGAAGAAAATGAAAGTGAAGAAAATGAAGATGACACTAAAGATACAAAGGACAGTGAAGAGGAGGTAAATGAAAGAAGTAATGATAACGACAATGACAAGGATGAAAGAAATGATGACAAAGAGGATAATGACAAGGAAAATAACATTGATGATAAAAGCAGCAACAAAGAAGAAAGCAGTGGAAAAAGCAGTGAGTCAAAGGGTGAACAAGGAGACCAAAACAATGAGCCAAGTGAAGACGAAGATGGAGATAGCAGCCAAGAAATAGAAGGAGACTTTAAGGAACAAAAAATTCAAGGTGAGGGAGAAAAAAATGAGTCCAATGACAGTGATAAAAGGGGTAGTGAACATAGCAAAAATGAAGATAGTGCAAGCTATGAAACAAAGTCTGAGTTAGAAAATTAAGACCATAGGCAAAACAAAGAAAACAGTGGGTTAATGAGTGTGGGCATAGACACACATAATGAGGCAGAAAATGATAGCTATGGTGAGGAAGAAGATCATGACAGTGCTCATGAACAAAACAGTGATAATGAAGTCACAAATTCTGAAGGCAAAGACAATAGGCATATCAAAGATAAAAGAGCCAATGAAAGTGCCTATGACAGTGACCCTACAACAAATGCAAACAGTGGTACAAAGGCTGAATTTGATAGTAAACACAGTGTATCAAATGATGAAGATAAGGATAGTCATTAAGTTGGAAATTTACCAAGCAATGATCAAGACACCTCTTACATTACGAAGGAGAATGACTAAGCACTATAAACAAAGAAAACCACTTTGCAAGAAAAAAGCTCAAAACTGCCCAAAATGAGGGCTCGAAACCAAATAATTAAAAATACCAAGCTAGGCTTGGTATTTTGGCTCAAGCTTCACTACAGGTCTCCAAGGACCCTTGAGGGACCTACATACCAAATTTGAGGAAAATTGAACAAGTTTTTGTTTTTTTTCAAAATTTCAAGCCTAAGAACGCAGCACCCCCTGTGCTGCGCTTTTTCCTAGGGAAATTTCAGAGGGAGAAGCTTACATTTTTGGATTCCCCATCATGAGAGGAGTATTCTCACCAAATTTCAGCTCAATTGGAGTTGTTTTGGTTCCCCAAAAGTGTCAAAAACACTCATTTTTCACCTTTCTGCCCTCTTTTTTGAACAGGTGCTGCGCTCCTAGAAGCCTTGAATTTTTCCATTTTTTGGGAAACTTGTAGAGGTTATATTGAGGAAAAAAAGGTATATTTGGAAATTAGACATCCAAAGCTTTCCAACGGGCCATCACAGATCATTTTCCGACATCGAGAAGGCCTCCAAAACCTTGTTGCAAAAGACATTTTTTGGTGCTGCGCTCCTATAAAATTTTTAAGTTTTTGAGACAGCATGCTGCGTTCCTATGTGTAACTGAGAAAATGTGCGTTAGGAAAGTTTCATCATGTATTTCCTAGCCTAAAAGTCAATATTTTTCTATTTTAGTCTGGAAAAGATATTTTGGAAGATATTTTGTGCCTTGGACCTTGTAGGGCCTCAAAGATAAGTTAGGATACTTATTTTTGGCCAATAGGCTTCTAGATGCTCTAGTGAGCTCTCTTCCTCCTTGCTTGTTATATAAGCCATAAGGATTCATTGTAAACGGTTGGGACTTGATGTGTTTAAGAGAAATACATGGTTTTATGAGCTTGGAGAAGATATTGGTCTTGTGAAGTGGATGAATGGCTTGCTTGGCTTGATGATGGAGAAGCATGTTTGCAGGATTCCATAGCTTGGTGAATGGTGATGTTTTCTTGATTTGTTAGTGTTTTCTTGTACTCATTTATGTTTCATTATTCTTGGTTGTTATAGATCAGAAAAGTATAGGTTGAGGCCTGCTCATGGAAGCACCTCAAACCTTCTATTTGCTATAGCTTTGATGTTTTCTCTTTTAGCCATCTTAAGGAATTCTTGACTTCTCCTTAAGTCCAGTAATTTTTTGTTTTGTTTCATGAATGGTTAATATGCTAGCTTACAAGTATGATTCATGGTATGCCCTGCTTATTTGAAGTTCTAAAAAGCCTATTTTGAAGCCTTTCTATGGGTTATTAATTGAATAGGTTAAGTCAAAGAGGTCTTGTTCGATCTTGCCCTTTGTCCATGCTTACCAACTTATCTCATAGTTCCCAATAGCTTGATATACGTTTTTAAGGAGTTCCCTCTCCATAAATTGAGTTATTTGTTTATCTTATGTGTTTTCCCCAAAAGCTGAAGGTGAATTTCTAAAGTTAGGAGTTCTTATGCTTCTATGTTTCACTGGAATGTTCATCTTATATGTTTATCAGTTTGAGTATCATTCATAGAGATTAATGGTTTGCCCTACCTCATGAGTTGTTTCTTTAGACTATATATGTTTAAGACCTCTTAGTTTTTTCCCAAAATTAATGTTCATTACACCTCATACATCACCCAAAGGATCCATAAACCTTGCTAAATCGGCCCTGCAGTACCCCCTTTTCATCATTTAGACACTCTTGACTTCATCTGACCCCATAGCCCTATTGATTCGATCATCTCTCTTTCCACCTATCCTACTTGATCATCTTACCCCAACCCAAAACAAACAAACCAACTGTGCTTAAACAAATAGCCTAAAATCAATTATTCAAAGCGAACAAGTTCACATCTTTCACATAATAGAGAGAGCCCTCTCTGAGTCCGGGAAGGCTAGGTCCTAGGACTCCAAAGATTGGTCTGATGTTACCCTGTCATTTGGTTTACCAATCTGCCAAATTATGGGACACTAACAATTGGTACTGCTGTTGCCAATGGAACCTTTGGAGCTAGTTCTTCTGCTAGAGTAGATGGCACTGTTGTTGTAACCAAGGAATTACAGTAGCAGGGACTTCCTCTGCTTTGGTGGCTTCTTTTTCTTGGACCAATTTGTCCATCTCAATCTCCATATCTTTAATCTGGGCTGTCGGCTGTGATATGAGACTCATCATCTCATCCTTTTGATTAGATTCCTATAAAATATCCTTGGCCTGTGGATGCTCTGTAGGAGGTAATTTCAAATGTTTTCTAAGTGCATCAATATCAACATTCTTCTTTTTTATTAGTTCCTTTGCAGCTTTTACATTATTAGGATCATAACCCACCTCAATTACTAACTCCTCCAAGGATTTGATTCTGATATCATTTTCATATGAAGAAGCTCTCTCAACTTTGAGCTCATCTCTTACATTTATCAAAGTATATGAAGCTTTTGTGCACTCATTACTTTTGTAGTCATTGTGGAATATATCATCTCTAAACCCTGTTTATGGAATTCAATTTGGTTCAGGGGATGAATTTCCTGAACTGACACTTCAAAATCAACCCTTTCATAATCCAATGTTGTTTTAGGAGTTGGCACTGTGGGTTGAAGTACTATCATCAACAATTTCTTGCTTTTGTAATCAAAGGTTGAAAGCAACCTGTTTTGTATGCCAGAAGTCTTCTTTAAGTACTGAGAGTGTATTTCATTCTTTATTTCTTCATTTTTAGCCTTAATCTCTTTGTACCTTTCCTTAATGTCCATATCCTTCTCCTCTGTCTGCTTTGATGATGACACTTCTATACTATGTTGTTTTTGGATCAATTGTGTATTGGAAGTGGTAGGTTGCTGTTCATTTTCAATCACTGTGAGAGGCACACTGTCTTTCTCTAGAATCTCCGTGTCTATAACCTCAACTGTCTCTTTTTCTTTGTCTGCTGGATTAATCTTTGGCTTTTTGTTGTACCTGAGTTTAAAATTTGTTTCCATGGTAGTTTCAGAAGTTCAAGAGCTTTCTTCTCTGTTTCCTTCCATGCTTCTGTCTTCCTAAGCTGGATTCTACAAAATGTGACTAGTATCGCTTTGCTTATCAACTTCTACCATTGTATTCTCGAACCATTCTGTTTGGTTTGAGAATTTGTTAATGTTAGGCTTCTTTTCATGAATGTATGGAGTTAACTTACATTTAACTCTCATTTTGATGATTATACCATAGGGATCATAATACCAAAGAAAAAATTTGCTAAATTTGTATTCTAACCACTGTTTTTCTGCCTCTGCACTTGCTTCTCTGTTATTACATATGAAGGGACCCACTTGGTTCTTTATTTTAAACTGGGTTTTCTTCTTTGCAGCCAAGAAATTTATAGAATCCGAGCTCAAAATCTATCTTATATACTCTAAAAGAAAATAACCTCATAGTTAAATATTTTGGCAACTTGTAAGGAATGAGGGTTGTCCCATAAACTCTGATTTCAGTGTGATTTTGGTATAAATACCAATCACCTGTCCTGATCTGTTAAGAAAAATATAAAAATTTCTTGATTTCATGGGTGATCCTATATTGCACATTGTTTTTTAGCATATTTACTAATGGATGAATGAAAGAATATATAAAGTCTGCATAAGTAAACTCATTTGACTCCTTTCTGATTAAGGAGGTCCAGAATATAATAGATTGTGGATTTCCTTCCACATCCATCTTTTGAAAAATTATAGGGAACTTTTCAGACTAAAAATAGAGAAACATGTGGAAAATAAATGAAGTATACCTAAAGACACTTTCAGTAGGCATTTTGACTAACTTTTCATGGATACTATCAACAATATATTGGGAAAAATTGTAGATAACTGCAGGGGGATGGCAAGGTACAAAAATGGACAGGAAACCAAGTATTGATGCATCAACATGTTCATCTGTGAAATATCCAAGTATAAAATATAGCATGGAATAATGTGTCTGGTTCCTTCTGGGAATTTAGAAGAGGAGTATGGAGGGTTGAGCTTGGGGATTTCTACATAGGAGGGCATGAAGGTTTGAAAAATTTGGAATCTTTTGGGAAACTCCAACTCCAAATAGAAATTTGTGAGAGCTTCAATAGATAAAGGAACTGCATTAGGCTTAGGCTGCAACTGAAGCATATGGTTGATAGATTCAACTGTTATGGTAAACAATACTTCTTTTTCAGAATTGATAATAGCTCTTTGATCTGGAGAATAATGAGATTGGCATAATCTGATAGCTTATGGGCATTGATGGGTGTGAGGAACAACATACTTAGGTAAATTTGATTCCCAAATAAGCACATCATCTACTTGGTCCAAGGATTTCTCTTGGCTCCAACAGTGGAGCTTAAGGAGGTTAAACTCTGTTATAGGATCTGTGATTTTGAAGTCTACATCTACGAAGGGAGTATGTTCTACATCTACAACAGGAGGTTGTAGAGGGTTGATTACAATAGTGCTTTTGGATTCCATTGATAGGTTTGATTTATTAGTTTAAACACTCTTAACCTTTAAAACTCTGATTTTAGGTCTATGACACAGTTTTGTAAGATTAAACTATTTACAGAAGGACTTTAAATATAACAGAGGTTCTATATTGGACAACAAAAGGATATTTCTGATTACTCTGACTTAAACACTGTTAATTCTATATCAAAAACCAATTTCTTGACCTTTATAACTTTAGCAAATGATATTAAGGTTTATTAGTGAAATTTCTGTAATGAAACAATCCTAAAAGATCAAATTTGGTGCAAAAGGGCTTCTGAGTATTGTAGAAAGGCATTGGAGGTCTTCAGAGGGCTTTTTAAGTCTGCAGATGACTAAACTCAATTCAAATTTGCTTTACAATAGGTCACAGCTTCAGAAACTATAAATAATGCGTAAGGTTTGCATGAATAATGATTTTATGAGGCAATATGGTTGTTCCTAAGGCACACAGGCATTAATTAATTGTTAATTATTTCATATTTAAGGAGTGAGTCTATTTCTCTGAAGAATACCTGTTAGATTCAGAAATTCCCAGTGGAAAAGGGTTTGCTGGGGTTTTGATAGCTTTCAAAAGCTTCTTCTGGCCTTTATACACAGTCTGCAGGCTTCTGAATGATTGTAGCAGTGGATTCAGATGAATTATGTTGGTTTATGAGCTAAAACAGAGGCAAAATCGTTATTTTCTCGTTCTGGGAAGGTTTTACAAGAAGAAATGGTTACAGAAGGCATGAAATGCATGCATTCAATTGTTTTTATAAAGAATTTGATTGAATAGTGAATGCATTTATTTCCGGTCAATTCAAATAATCGATAGTTTGGGTGAGGGGAGGTTATTGCCGCCAGTGGTTTTCACAGGGTCGAAAGACGGTAAATGGTTTTCATTGAATCGATGTGATCCAACAAAATTGCGACGCGTGGAGGAGAGATAAAGTTTCAAAACAAATTTTATCGCAAGTTTCAATTTGGTTAACAATCACACAATGAAATCTGCGTTAAGAGATCTGCACCGTTAGATCTGGTGGAATGGAGCGAATGGTTGGGATTATGTGGTGAAGTTGCGGGGTAATGGGTGTGGGGTTTGGGATTATATATGCGACGAGTGTGGATTTATATATTAAAACATATCTTTAATATATATTTTATATATGTGAATGATATGCGGGTTAACATGTTATTAACCAATGAAATGCATGTAAACGTAAGTTTAGCATTGGGCGAGGTTAATATACGTAGGGATAGTTTTAACCTATGGGAGCGAGGATAATGTATCACGTGGGGAATAAAACATAGGTTTAAAACTTAAAATATGGGTTTGGGATAATATTAAAAGAAATTAGATATAATATGGGATATAAAGGTTTAATAAGGAGCTAATATATAAGTTAAAGTGTTAATAAAGTGCGAATAAAAATTAAACTAAGTCTAATGTAAAATATAAATAAAGGGATAAGTTTCATAGTTTAAAAGTCCCGATATAATATTTTTACCTTTAAACTTAGAATAAAATGTTTTTATGGGTTTTTTTTTTATAAATATTTTTAGGGTAAAAAGGGGAATTAGTCAAAAGTTTTAGTTTCCCTAAGTATAATGAATTTTACACCTAGGAAAAGGGCATTTTTGCAAAGTGAAACTGAAGGATGATGGAAAAAGGGAAAATGAAGGGAAAATAATCAAAATGGAGGTGGATGAAGTATTTTTACAAGGGAAATGACTATTTGAAGGAAGTTAGTGAATGACTTGACCATGTTCTTCTTATCCATGAATGTAAAAACTACTTCTGCCTACCCTTATGCTACCTTAACATTTTTTCTTCATTTTACTTGGGTGCATTTGAGCTTGCAAACCCTTGTTCATTTTTCTTTTAAAACAACAAACTAACTAATTCTATCCTTATTTCTTCCAAGGGCTCAGATTAAACTGTTGAGATCCTTATTTATTCTCTACCTAACTACTGATCTACTAAGATTAAATTTTTTGGCAAGATTTTTATTCTCTATCTATCAGCATGAAATTTAAAGCATGAAAATTCAAGATTAAGCTATTTGACTAATCATGGATTATGGCATTTTGAACAAGCTGCACATAATCATTTATTTTGCAGTGAAAAGTAACATTAGTGGAATTTGGACTTGCATCACTTTCATGTTTTATTCTTATCTCTTTTTGTTTGGGGTCTATTTTTTCTATTCTTTTTTATATTTTTCTTTTCAAGTCCTTTGATTTTTATTTTAGGACTTTTACCCTCTTTACATTTTTTATTTATTTTTCTAATATGGGAAAACAATTTGCAAAAAGAAAAGTATGTACATATTACAAGACTAATCAAAGTCAATTCAAAAATTATGAATCCTATTATTATAGGACCCTAACAGGGGCTCCACATGGGGATGGCACTTCCTGGTGAAATTTCAAGAACTTTGAGCTAGCAGCTTTTTAATTTTGATTGTGATGGCCTTGGAACTGTTTTCTAAGCTTTGCAATTATTCATACATATGATATTTTATCTTTCAAAGCTTAGGGCCTTCTCTCTGGGCTTCAACTTTTCTTGGAAAAAAAACCGATCCAATCTAAAATCTGCAATGTTATGTACAATAACTATTTGAAATTTCTGAGGAATAGTAATGCTTCAACATTCTGCCATTGACAGGTCCACCTAGCAGATCTGATCCATCCAACTCTTTAAAAAAAGAAAGCATTATTACCTCTGTAACCGTAAATAACATAAGGTCCTTTCCATAAGAAATCAAATTTCCCATGTTTACCTTTCTCTTCTCTCCTTGAATCCCACAACAGAACTTTTTCACCTATATAGAAATCATCTTCTTTAGTCTTCTCAGAAAATATATTTTTAATCTTGTCTTGGACAACTTGAGACTTAAGATAGAACTCTTCTCTGGTTTGTTGTAAGTGTATGGTTTGGTTAATCCTTCTTTGAATATAATTGGTTTCAACTTGCAATTCTTGGATTATCTTCATTCCTAGTACTCCTAAAGAAGATGGAAAACAACATCCATCCCATAAATAAGCTGGTAAGGGGATGTACCAATATATTTCTTAGCAGTAAGTCTATTTTCCCATAAGGCATTAACTAACCTCTTGTTCCAAGTTTTCTTGTTGTCTTCTAGTAGTTTCTTGATGATGTTCACAAGGCTTTTATTGGAGGATTCAGCAAGGCCATTACCTTGAGGGTAATAAGCAGTAGAATGCCCAAGGGTTATGTGGCATTTATGACAGAAGTCAATCATATTTTTGGATTTGAATGCTGCTGCATTATCAGTGATGATATTTTGGGGGCACCCAAATCTTGAGAGTATGTTGTTTTCTAAAAATGAGATTCTGACAGTGTCAGTGGCTTGCCTAGAAGGTATGGCTTCTATCCACTTAGTGAAATAGTCTATGGCTATCAAAATCCACTTGTGCTAGGCTGAGGATGGAGGGTGAATTTCACCAATGAAGTCAAGACCCCATTGTTGAAAAGTCATTTCTGTTGAGATGGGTTTTAAGGGCAAGGGTAACAACTTTTTCTTTCCTTTAAAGATTTGGCACTTATGACATGAGGTCACATACTTTTTTACATCTGCAAACAAGGTAGGCCAGTAGAAACCAACTCTCAAGATTTTACCTGCAGTAGTCTTCCAGTAGAGATGTCCTCCACAGTCACTTGCATGAAACTCTTCCAAAAATTTGTCAGCTTCTTCTTTAAGTAAAAAATTCAATAAAATTCCACCATGATCTTTCCAAAATAGTGCATTTTCTATGATACAAAATCTTATTGCCTTTAACTTTAAAAATGTAGCTTTAGTTCTTGATAATCGAGGAGGAGGTTGTAAATTAAGTAATAAAAATACAATATTTTCATACCATGGTGAGTCTGAAAAGGCTTCACTGATCTCTGGAGTCGCCATCTCTTCCTGATCATCTATTTGGGAAATAAAATTAATATCTAAAGCATGAAAATTTGATTCAGCCATGAGTTTGGCTAAACCTTGACTTTTAATGAGTTTGGTGGGTTTGATTTCTATGTCATATTCCAAAATTGTGGCAATCCACTTGCCTCTTTTACCATCAGGCCCATTCTGTGTTAGAATGTCCTTTACAACTGCATTTGGAACATAAGCAATGATATGTGAATAAATAATGTACAATCTATTGTGCATATCAGCCCCCCTATTTAAATTTTGGCCACCAGTTTCCTTTGGGTCTGTTTAAAACATCTTTCACGGCCAAAGCCCTCCATGTTCGGTCTACCGTTACTCTTTCCACCTGAAAAATACACTGTGCAAAGGTTGAAATCCACGTTTATAAAACATATCGGGCCTAGCCCACATAGCCGCATCACCTTTTGCTTGAATTCCCATATGACCTGAGTGGAAGAACCGCGCGCCTGACCAAGAAAGATCTTGTCGCCTCATGTTTCCGGGCCAAATCATAGCCGTCTGATCCAATTGCAAATCTACGGCCCGTAATCAATGCAATAATGGTGGCCTCCACGCCCGTATCCCACCGCAGAAAACCAGCGGTTAATTCCGCACCACCTCCACCGAGGTGGCGGTTTTCAACCAAATGCCAGCGATTCCACAAATCGCATGCCGCGTGTCCCTAAGTACGACATTCAAAACCACTTTTTCGCGCGTTAAAGGTTCTACAATGGCCGGGCAGCGGAATTCACCCACGCCGTTGGATCTGTCGACCTCCATCCAACGGCAGATATCCTCCAAAGCTGCTCGCACATTAGCCCATGTCTGTTGTGTCCTGTGGCCCACCATTACATTGCCCCTGCGCCTTCAAGCCGTTGATCTGGTTTCAAAATCCGACGGTCTAAGACGCGTTCTCCTCCGCCTGTTGACCACACGTCTCCACGTCACCCTTTTCGTAGACATTTGTTGTACTTTCGTCCACGTCTTCTGTTCTCCCTGGTTTTACGTACACCCATGTGTCAATATTCCCGCGTGGTCATGGCATCTTCCCCTGCCGTATATATATATATATATATATATATATATATCTGTGTGTGTTTTTGTTCGTATTCATTGTTTTATTCAGTCATCACGTTCCAACTGTTTTACGTGGAAAATCTACATTCCGTCTGTTTATCAAAGCCCCCATCGTATTTTCTCCACCACCCTGCACGTTCTTATAATTCCGCCATGTCCTCACCGCCATTATCATCGACACCTCCCCATCCATCACACTTGTACTTGGTTCTTTTAATGTATCGGTGGATTTTGCAGGGTTTCAACAAATAGAAAGATGTTTTAGTTCACAGTCTTGGCTGTAGCGATAAAGCATCTCAGAAGGCAATTCAATTGAAGCTGTCATTATGAAGAAGGGTCCTGAAAGCCACCATGATAAGACATCCATCGCAGGAGCAGGATTTAAAACCTTCTGAACTCTCCAAGGACAATTTAAAGATGACGGTTAGCGTATGGGGATATAAATGTTCCTGCATAGAAGATCAATAAAGAATTAAAGACTTCAACAACCGCATTGAAGATTATGAGCTCATATCTGGTGTTAAAAGACAAGGGTATCGGACCAGAGATTTTCTAGATCAAGCCGAGGGTACAATACATTAAAAATCATACCCCACAGATTATATTTCAGCTGATTTTCTTCTCAGGAAAGTATAGAAGGTTCATGAAGATTTTCTCTTATGCCGTGTCTCTGAAGAGATCTTCTTCCCAGTTCATTTATTCTTGCAAGCAACCTCAGGGTTTTATGGTAGCAGATTTTTCCTCTTTCCGCAAAAGGCAGAACATTGTATATTTTATTATTTGTGTCTTGTTCATGAGGAGATTTTCCTCCTCAGCATTTATTTCTGGAGGTAAATTGTAAAGTACGGTCATTTATAGTTAGTCATTCACAGTGTGGGCGTGAATGTTTTCCGCCATTTTGTTCAAATCAAGTCATTAAATGTACTCCATCTACCTCCTTCTCTAGAATTCTCTATATTTTCTATAAAAACTTGGAAATAAGACATTAGAAGGGTTCCAGATTTCTATCAGCAGACTGTGCAGTGAAAAGGCTTTTGTATACATTTTGTAACACTTCTGTATGAAGGTTCAGAGCCCGTAGGGTCTCAATGAGGAGGAGTTATCACTGTAATGAGGATTCTGGTCTTTGGTATCTCACAATATGTAATTTTCTCATATGTGTTAATACAATATCTCATTTCATGCTATTTATCTTCTTGTGTCATGCTCTAGAATGCGAGTGGCTCACTAATCTTGAGTAAGGATTCATCCTAGTTGATGCCCATACTGGGGTTAGTCAAGTGCTTTAAATAGGCCTAGTCATGATATAATATTCCATGTTCATCTTATCCATATTTTCTGCTATATTAGTTACTTGAGGAGGGTGCTTTTAAAACGCCATTGTCATGTATGGATTCTTAGTTGGATAAGCCCATATGTGATTTTGTTGTGTATCTGGGTATCAGTCTCATGTTAACTAATATCTTCTTTATGTTTCTTCACTGCATCCACTTCTGATATTAGATTTCTGTGGTATATTATTTGAACTGGCCCTCTTTACAATAAGTTGTCTCTTAACTGTCTGATGCCTTTGTATTGGAGTTTTTCATGATGTTCCTACACTATTATTATCTTTGTATCAGCTTCTGAGAGAGATTGGTCCCATTTAAACTAATTTCCTTGTTCAACAAGAGATGGTAAGTGAGCTTTTGGATTGACAACCCAAGCTATATGATGAGCTCCTTGCTATATTAAGATGTCCTAGGCACTGGTCTATGGCAACTCTAGACCGTCTCTAGGGGTTACAAAATTGTCCACAACATCTTTCTGGTGCCGTTGCCGGGGATCGAATTTGAGAATATCAGTTTCCCTAGGCCTCGACAAATTGTTTTCACTCTCTAATCAGGTGAGCACAGAGAGTTGAAGAGTTGCGTATCTCTCACTTTGGAGACTCCACTGCTTTCATTTGATAAATCTATTGGTAGTCCTGGCTCCCCGTAAGCCACATTTGAGGTCAGATACATCTCAGTTGAAGACACCTTACGTGTCTGACCCAGAGAAGATCATTCATAAAAGAGTTTGGAAGGAGTGGAAGTCAGTTCGTGTTGAAAACCCTGAATATTCCGTTGAAGATTGTCCACCCTCTTCTTATCAAGAAATCAGAACAAAAAATCCCGAGTTTTACTCAGAAACTCCACGTAGAGGAAGTGCCTGGATTGAAGAGGATTTTCATCCTACTCCTGAGGTTGAGGAAGTTAAATAAGTTATAGAGGTAGCTCCGGTTAACCGTGAACTATTCCCATCTACACCTTAGGCTTCTGTGCAATTTGTTCCCATTGTTATACATACTCCACTTCCTCCTACTCCTCTACCTTCATTTGTATCTCAGACAGTTACACCACCCCCACCTCCTCCAATGGCTAATGTTTCCGCTTTTTTATTGAACAAATACGCTCCACTGGCCTTACCCCAAGTGCTAAATGATATGCGACAGGATTATTTGAAGATCCTACCGAGATTTAATGGTGAAAATGAAATTGATGCTCAGAAACATCTTGAGACTTTCTGCTCTTTTGCAAAAAACTTAAATGTTGAACATTTGGATGTGGTCTTGAGATTATTTGTACAATCTTCGGAGGGTGAAGCCAGAAAATGGTTCAAAACATTAGGAAACCGTTCGATAACCACCTGGGATGTCATGGAGAGTACTTTTCTCAGAAAATGGGGGGAAAAGAAAGATTATGGTCAGTGTCTTACTGAATTTAATACCTTGAAAAAGAAGCAAAATGAAGGAGTGTCCGAGTTTATTAAAATATTTAACAAATTATATTTGAGCCTGCCTCCTGAAATGAAGCCCCATGAAGAAGCTGCTAAGATAGTTTTTATAGTAGCCTTTTATTTTGATTTTGGATTCTCATTGAGAGAAAGAAAGCCTGCCACTTTGGATGATGCTCAGTCAGATGCTCTGGAGTTGGAAGAAAACTTTGTCTCCACTAGGAAATTAAAGGGAAAAGTTGAACAGGATACTAGGAGGAGAGGTAAAGAAGAGGTCTCCACCTCTAATCAAGATAAGGATTTAGATAAGATGGACGAAATAAGCAAGATGATTAAGAAGATGGTCAAGCTTGAATTGGAGGCTAAAAATGCAGCTTCCAAAAATTTCTATAATGCTCCAAATAGAGGATACAATCCCCAGTATAAAAGACCACCATTGCAGATATTGCCGAGAGAAGCAAAGGAACAACAAGACCAGGTACCACATCCCCTATACCTGGAAGGCCCAGTAGATGACTCCACTGAAGACGTTGCTTATCAATTAGAAGATTCAAATCCTGCTTTTTCAAATGATGATGATATAGAATGCCCATTGCAAGAAGAAGACGAAGAAGCAGAGCTTTATCATTATTGCAAGCAATTTTCTGATTTCATGCAAGCCCAGTTTAATGTAAAATATGATCTCAGGTCTTCAAGGAAGAGGACTCGAACTCAAGATCAAGAAGAGGAGCCACCTCAGAAAGAAGCATCTGCTCAGAAGGAATCAGTAACAAAGAGAAACATAGAAAAAGGTAAGAATCCTCTAAATGCTCCCTTGCAGTATAATGATCAGATTCCTTCTTCTTCAAAAGTAGTCAGTCCTCCTAATGCTGAGTCAGTGTCAAAAGAAGTTAAATCTTCAGCTGAAAATAAAGAGTCAAAAGAAGTAGTGATAGAGAGACCCCCTTCTGCTTTCAATCTACAAAAAGAACTTGAGAAAATTAAGATTCCAGTCCCCCTGACCAAACTATTAAAACAGCTTGTATATCAGTCTCAAGTTACTTCCTTCATGCTCCCTCCTGAAATACCAACCGTGCCTGATAGTTTAAACCTTCAAGAAGAAAGACCCATGGTAGTCTTTGGCCCACATGTAGAGGAGATAGACCCCTCTACTCCTCCTTTTTATGTGTCTCTAGTTATTCATGACCTGCTGTTGCACAATTGTATGTTAGATTCTAGGGCTTCCCATAATCTTATGCCTTTGTCTGTCATGGAGCAACTAGGATTGCAAATTACAAGACCATACAAAGACCTATATTCATTTGATTCTAAAAGCGTTAAATGCTTGGGATTGATTAAAGAATTAGTGGTCAATTTGGCCCAAATTCCAGCAAATAGTGTGGTCATGGACATTGTGGTTGCTGATATCCCAGCCCGCTTTGGCATGCTGCTGTCAAGGTCCTGGGGTACAGAAATTGGTGGGTCAATCAAATTGGATTTAACATATGCTATTGTTCCAGTCTTTGGAGGCCAGGAGAGGAGGTTATACAGGGAGACTAGATTTGTTAAAATGGTAACTAAGGCTGACTGCTCAGAGAATTCCCCAGTGGATAACAAAGAGGGAGACTTCTCATGTTTGATGTTAGAAGAAACTCTACATTTTATACCATGAGTACTGGGAATTAACACCCCAGAGGTTGGTTGGGATACAACCTCCACAGAGCAGGGGCGTACTACTTAACAGAGACTCACACAATCATGCACGTTCAGAAAAACCAAGTAGAGCAGAATGAGAGATTTACCCGTTGGTCCTACGTTTGAAGTAGATCCACGTGGAGTCCAAACTCCCCGCAACCGTCCTTCCTTCTTAACCTGAAATACAAGAAGAAACCAGCACAAAGTTGAAAACCCGCTTCACTGCTGTCCAATGCTCCTTCCCTGGGTTTGACATAAACCTGCTCAATACTCCCACTGCATGTGCAATGTCTGGTCTAGTACAGACCATTGCATACATCAGGCTACCCACTGCACTTGCATATGGAACACGGGACATATACTCTTCTTCTTCTTGTGTCTTGGGACACTGTTCAGCAGATAGCTTTACACCTACAGGAATAGGAACCTTCACCGGTTTACTATCCTGCATATTGAACCTCTGCAATATAGTCTCGACATACTTCCTCTGGTTTAACCAGAGCTTCCTCTTTGCCCGATCTCTCTTAATTTCCATGCTCAAAATATAGTTTGCAGCACCAAGATCCTTCATGTCGAATTTGGAGAACAATTGGGTCTTCAAATCTTGGATAATTTCTTTGTCATTTCCAATCAACAACATATCATCCACATACAAGACCAAATAAATAACATGGTCACCAATTAATTTAAAATAAACAAAGTGATCCTCCTTGCTTCTGGTGAAGCCAAGTCCCCGTATATAGGTATCAAATTTCTGATACCACATCCTTGGTGACTGTTTTAACCCATAGAGAGACTTCTTCAACCTGCATACTAGTTCTTTCTTACCCTTCACCATAAAGCCTTCAGGTTGCTTCATGTAGATCTCCTCTTCTAGATCCCCGTGAAGAAATGTTGTCTTCACATCCATCTGTTCTATCTCAAAATCAAATGCAGCAACAACAGATAAAAGTAATCTAATAGAAGTAGCTTTGGCAACAGGAGAAAAAATATCACCAAAATCAATTCCCGGCACCTGGGAATAACCTTTCGCTACCAACCGAGCTTTGTATTTCTCCACCTTGCCTTCTACATTCCTCTTCTTCTTAAACACCCATTTGCTCCCAATGGGCTTCCTTCCAGCCGGCAACTCCACTAGATCCCATGCATCGTTTTTGTGCAAGGATGCCATTTCATCAGCCATGGCCTCCTTCCAGAGTTTTCCATCCTCTGAATCTACTGCCTCCCTGACAGTTCTGGGTTCATCATCAGTTATAGTTAAGGCAAAACCTGAACAGAAAGCAGATGGACTATACCTTTATGGTTGCCTTCTTTCCCGAACTGATCTTCTTAAAGCTGGAGTTTGTGGCTCATCATCTTCTGAGTCTTCTTCTGTTGTAGAGTCTGATTCATCCTCCTTTAGCTCAAACTCTATCTTCTCAGGTTCCTTTGGTAGGAATTCATGTTTAACAACATCTTTCACCTCTCTAAACACCACATCTCGACTATACACAACCTTCCTTGTTTCTAGGTTCCAAAGCTTGTAACCCTTTAAACCATCCTTATACCCAATAAAGATGCACCTTTCAGATTTATTATCCAACTTGGTCCTTTTCTCCTTTGGAACATGTACATATGCATCACATCCAAATACCCTTAGATGTGAAAGAGAAGGTTTATTTCCAGTCCATACCTCATGTGGGGTCTTATCCTCCAACGCTGATGAAGGTGATCTGTTAACTAAGTAACATGCAGTCTCCACTGCCTCTGCCCAGAATTCTTGTCCTAACCCGGTACCATTGAGCATGCTTCTTGCCTTTTCCATCAGTGTTCTGTTCATTCTTTCTGCAACTCCATTTTGCTGAGGTGTGTATGGAGTAGTCTTCTATCGTGCTATACCACACTTCTTACAGAACTCTTCAAATTCCTTCTTGCAGAACTCCCCACCATTATCTGTCCTCGATGCCTTTATCTTCTTCTCTGTCTGGTTTTCCACCAGAGCCTTAAATTCTTTAAATTTGTCAAAGACTTCAGATTTCTTCCTCAAGAAATATATCCATGTATTCCTTGAGAAGTCATCTATGAATGAAACATAGTACACAAACTTTCCCAGTGATGGAACTAACACAGGTCAAAACACATCACTGTGCACAAGCTTTAATATCTTGTTTGCCCTCTTAGCACCCGAAGGAAAACTCATCCGATTCTGCTTCCCATATACACAATGTTCACAGAAATCGAAATCCAGAGAAAAATTAGACATACCTTCTACCATACCATCTCTATGTAGTATGAGAAATTAGACATACCTTCTACCATACCATTTCTATGCAGTATCCGAAGGCCCTTCTCTCCAATATGTCCAAGCCTTTGATGCCATAGCATGGTCTTTTCTCCAGAGATAGCTAGGCTTTCCGCTCCACTTTTAGGAACCATAGAACTGTTACACCCATCAATAACAGTGCTACCTTGTAGCTTGTACAGAGTTCCAGTCCGAACTCCCCGCATTAATACCAATGCTCCTCGAACCATCTTGCAGGCATCTTTCTCGAACACTGTTTTTACACCTGCATCATCCATCTTGCTTACAGAAATCAGATTTCTGGCCAATGCAAGAATATGCAGAACACCAGGAAGTGTTCTAATCCTTCCACCTTGCAGCTTCAGCTTGACCTTTCCACGTCCGATGATTCTGGCCCTCCTATCATCCCCTAGGAAGACGTCACCACCATCATATTTCTCATACTCGCAGAACCACTCCCTATGGGGAGTGAAGTGAAAGGATGCACCTGAGTCAATCAACCATGACTCATGATCTACATGTGTATTCGAAGAAGAAGCCAAATACACATCCCCACCTTCATCCGAGGTGGTTTTTGCCTCTGCAGAAGGAGCATCATCAGATCCCTTTCCTTTCTCAGGAGCTTTAGATCTGCAGTCCTTCTTGTAGTGCCCTTCCTTTCCGCATTTCCAGCACACCTTTACAAACTTTCCAGGAGATTTAGATCTCCCTCTAGATTTAGATCTCCCACTCGAAACCTTATTCTTGTTTCTGTTCCGGGACCTTCCTCGTACAGATAAGGCATCTCCATTCTGACCCTCCATATTTCTCCGTCTCATTTCCTCTGACAGCAAGGCTGAGACAATGTCATCAAAATTCAAGGTAGTTGTATTGCTACCTATTGCAATAACCGACCTGGTCTCACTTCAGTCCGGTAGAGAGCACAACAAACTGATGCACTTAAATTCGATTCGAGATTTTAATATATTAATATCAACAGACGACACCGACTTACCACGCATTTTAAGGCGTTCGCATGTCTGTCACCGAGTTCCATCCTTCATCCTCAGTTATACAAATACAAACCTTTTTCCGTGTGAACAACTTATTCACCAGAGACTTAGATTGGTACAAAGTCCCAAGTTTTTCCCACAAATTCTTCGCCGTAGTTCCCCGTATACATTCAACAATACCGAATCCGACACACAACCGCATCGTGCTCTTGGCCTTCCGATCCAGCTTTTTTCCAAATCCTCATCCGACATTTCCGTTGGTTTATAGTACCGGGATCTACCTCGATCCACCGATCTTTATCCACCGCGTATCCTCCATCTTGAACTTCCACAACTCAAAACTTTGACCATTAAATTTCTCAATCTCTATCTTTCCGCTGCTCGCCATATTCTTTCACCACAATAATCGATCCCGCAGATCTCCCACTGCACAGGGTCTACCACAGGCTCGAGCAAAAAACCCTCAACAACAAAGGCGTCCCCTTGAAGCCGAAACAACTCTGACACCAAATGTAGGTTTTAACCCTGAACAAAAATTATCTACACACGAATCTTATAACAGAAAATAAACAATAGCGAGAGCGTAAAACATAAAACAGATAAACACAGAGATTTTCCCCTAGATCCCAAATCGGGACGACCAGCTTGATTTTTCATTATATTCCTTTTAGTGTTACAACACATATATATACATGCTGAAGCATACATAAACCCCAATCCATTTACCCTGGATTAGAACATAACCATAGTTTCCTTGACCAGATCTACAAAATAACAGGGATCAAAAACCATCGTACCCCAAAAACCATGTGCAAACTCATGCACGAAACCATGGGCGGATTCACCTATGAGTGGGTCCGCACAAAAAACAAATTTTGGGGACCCCAACGGTGGGGACTGCTTCGCCCCTCGTGACCCCCCAGCTACGCCCGACACAGCATACAGCACGTGGGGATAATCATGGAAAGAATATAACACATACCCAACATAACCGAACTATTGAAACAACCTGTATATCAGTCTCAAGTTACTTCCTTCATACTTCCTCCTGAAATACCAATTGTACCTGACAGTTTAAACCTTCAAGAAGAAAGACCCATGGTAGTCTTTGGCCCACATGTCGAGGAGATAGATCCTTCTACTCCTCCTTTTTATGTCTCCCTAGTTATCCATGACCTGCTATTACACAATTGTATGTTAGATTCTGAGGCTTCCCATAATCTTATGCCTCTGTCTGTCATGGAACAACTAGGATTGCAAATTACAAGACCATACAAAGACTTATACTCATTTGATTCTAAAAGAGTTAAATGCTTGGGGATGATTAAAGATTTAGTGGTCAATTTGGCCCAAATTCCAGCAAAGAGTGTGGTCATGGACATTGTGGTTGCTGATATCCCAGCCCGCTTTGGCATGTTGCTGTCAAGGTCCTGGGGTACAAAAATTGGTGGGTCAATTAAATTGGATTTAACATATGCTACTGTCCCAGTCTTTGGAGGCCAGGAGAGGAGGTTATACAGGGAGACTAGATTTGTTAAAATGGTAACTGAGGCTGACTGCTCAGAGAATTCCCCAATTTATAACAAAGAGGGATACTTCTCATGTTTAATGTTAGAAGAAAATCAAAATTATTCTCATGAGCCCCTTTTTGGTCAAATCCAAGCTAAGCAGCCTAAAGAAGATCAGGAGTCAGAAATTTGGACTTTACATTTTGATGGGGCAAATTCAAGGGAAGGCAATGGAGCTGGGGTGTTATTAATCTCTCCTTCAGGAAAATGGGTGCCACTGCCCTTTAAATTGGAATATGAGGCTACCAATAATGTAGCTGAATATGAAGCCCTATTATTGGGACTGCAGAAAGCTAGAAACATGGGCATCCAAAGTCTTAAAGTCATGGGAGACTCTGATCTAGTGGTAAGGCAGATCAAAAATCAATGCCAAACTAAGCATCCACAGCTAAGAGCTTATAGAAACGAAGTATGGGACATGATAGAAAATTTCTTCTCAGCGTTTAACATACAGTTCATGCCCCGGGAGCAAAACAGAATAGCAGATTCTCTTGCTGTAGCTGCCAGTACATTCCGTCCTCCTCAGAATCCACTCTTAAGATACGAAGTGGAGGTACGTTACAGACCATCCACTCCAGATAATATAAAGCACTGGCAGGTATTTGAAGATGATGAACAGATGAAGAGATTCATGGAAACAGTGGGAGAATTCTCTAACATGGAGATTGATGATGAGGAGGAAGAGGAAGCTGAAAATATTGTAGAAAACAGATGGGAAGAGAAAATAACAGGTAATAAAGTGCTGCAGCTAAAAGGAAATGTTATACCTAGAGGTCTGGTGACTCTAGAAAGGTTATTTAATAATGATGATATTCCATTGCAGCCAAACAAAGTAATATAAGAAGATCAAGTGGAAGATTTAAATCTGGGTACTTATGCTGATCCCAAAATTGTAAAATTATCTAAAAGAGTCCCAGAAGAATATAAAGAAAAATATTTGAAGTTGTTTCAATCTTATAAAGATGTATTTGCTTGGTCCTATCAGGACCTAAAAACTTTTGATGTAAATATAATGCAACATAAAATTCCTTTGAGGGGAGATGCAAAGCCTTATAAGCAGAAGCTCAGACAGATAAATCCTCTGCTACTTCCCTCTATTGAAAAGGAAATAAAAAAGCTACTGAAGGCCAAAATAATTGTGCCATTGAGATACTCAGAATGGATAGCAAACCTTGTTCCTGTTAGGAAGAAGAATGGAGAAATAAGGCTGTGTGTGGATTTCAGGAATTTAAATAGAGCATCTCTAAAGGATAACTATCCACTGCCTAAGATGGACCACATCCTGCAGAAAGTTGTGGGAGCATCCAGAATGTCAATGATGGATGGTTTTTCTGGCTATAATCAGGTGGCCGTGTTCCCAGAAGATCAGAAGAAAATTGCATTTACTACACCATGGGGAACATTTATGTATGCTAGAATGCCTTTTGGGTTAATTAATGCAGGAGCTACTTTTCAGAGGGAAATGGACATAGCCTTTGTTGGAGAGTAGGAAAAGTTTTTGGTGGTATATCTTGATGATATCACAGTATTTTCAAAGAATGATGATGAGCATATTGAGCATTTAAGAAGAACCTTTGAAAAATGCAGAAGGTATGGCCTATCCCTCAACCCTCAAAAGTCTTTATTTGCATTAGATGAGGGAAAGCTCTTAGGGCACATTGTAACTAAAGATGGTGTGAAAATAGACCCTAAGAGGGTTGAAGTAATAAACAATATTCCTCTACCTAGGAATAAGAAGGAAGTGCAGGTGTTTTTAGGCCGAATAAATTTTCTAAGAAGGTTTATTCCTAACTATGCTGAGATAGTTAGGCATATAACTAATATGTTGAAAAAGGAGAATGAAGTAAAATGGTCCCAGGAGTCCAGAGACGCATTCACCAGAATAAAACAGGCATTTGCTGAAGCTCCCGTGCTAGCCGGGCCAGATTATACAAAACCATTTATGATATTTTCATTTTCTTCTCCCCGTACCATTGCTGGAGTATTGTTGCAGAGAAATGAAGATGGATATGAGCAGCCTATAGCTTTCTTCAGTCAGGTATTGCATGATGCGGAATTGAAATATAATATATTGGAGAAGCAGGCATATGCCCTAGTAAAGTCCCTTAAAGCTTTTAGAACCTATGTTTTGCAATCTCACATCACTGCATATGTTCCCACAGCAGCTGTCAAAGGCATTCTTATTCAGGGAGATAGCGAAGGAAAAAGAGGAAGATGGATTGCAAAAATATAGGAGTATGATTTGGACATAAGGCCTACTAAGCTGATTAAATGACAGGGACTTACTAAAATGCTGTCTGGATCAAATCATCAAGATTTGGGCATTAATTTATCCATGATAGCAAATGAAGAATCTGAAAAAGGAGAAGAACAGCAAGGACTGGAGATGGCCACTCAAAAGATACATATGAAATATCTCACTAGTCCTTGGTATAAAGAAATAGTTGAATATCTTTTAACACTTAGCTGTCCTCCAAGTTGTGATAAGATAAAATACAGAGCTATAAGAATGAAATCCCAGAAATACATAATTGCTAATGGGCAGCTATATTGGAGAGACCCTTCAGGTATATTGCTGTTATGCCTCACAGAAAATGAAGTGGAGAATATAATGATAGAATTTCATGAGGGAATATGTGGAGGACATTACAGTTGGAGGGCTACAGCTCATAAAATCCTGAAGGCCGACTTATACTAGCCAAAATTATTCACAAATGTTTTTGCTTGGGTCAGGGCATGTGACAAGTGCCAAATATTTGCAGAAAGACAGAAATTAGCAGCTTTGACCTTGATTCTTGTTCATGTAAATGAACCATTTCAGAAATGGGGATTAGATTTTATAGGGGAGATACATCCCCCATCTAGTGGCCAACACAATTGATACTAACAACCACAGATTATTTTACAAAATGGGTGGAAGCCATACCTGCGAGGAATGCTACAGATGCTGTGATAATCAAGTTCATGGAGGAAAATATCATATCCAGGTTTGGCTGTCCTGCAAGAATTGTCACTGATAATGCACAAGCGTTCAAGTCTACCAGATTTGTAAATTTCTGCCAACAGTATAACATCATGTTAACTCATTCAACAGCCTACTATCCACAAGGGAATGGCCTAGCAGAATCTTCTAATAAAACATTGGTGATGGCCTTGAAGAAAACAATAAATGAGAATCAGAAGAATTGGGACTCTCAATTAAGATTTGCTCTGTGGGTGAATAGAATAACTAGCAAGAGAGAAACAGGGAAGTCCCCTTACGAATTAGTATATGGAAGAGCAGCTGTGTTTCCTGTGCAGCTGGCTATGCCAGTGGCACGTTTCATGCAAGAAAGTCAAGAAGAATCAGATGATATGGTCAGAAGGATAAATCAACTGCTAGAATTAGAGGAAACACGTGACCAGGTGAATCAAAGATTAGCTGAGTATCAGGAAAAAATGAAAGACATCTTTGATCAGCATGCTAAAGATAGAAAGTTTTAGATTGGGGACCTAGTTCTCAGATGGGATGTCAGAAGAGCTGAAAAGGGAAAACATGGAAAATTTGACCCCCTTTGGTTTGGTCCATTCAAAATTGTGCAACAGGGAGGCAACAACACATTTGGATTGGAAAATTTGCAGGGTGACTGGTTGGATGCCCCCGTGAATGGACGATTCCTTAAATCCTACTTCCAGTACTGATTCAAGCAGACCAGGCTTGATGAATTATAATGTATATGATGTATATAAGTGTGATTTCAATCTTAAATGTAAATAGTATGGATAAGCTGATAAGTTTTTTAGAAAAAGCAAAGGGATCGTAGAATAAAATTCACACGCAAGAGGGTCTGAGGTCTGCGCGTTCTCGACATGTCCAAGGACAAACATGCCGTCCCCAGATGGAGCCAATGTTGTACAAGTCAGCCCCTCCATTCAAATTTCGGCTAAAGTCTCCTTTTTCCTCTTTATCGTTGCCCTTTCCCAAGCCGGAAATACATTGAAAAAGGCTAAACTCCACCCTTTAAAGTCATATAAGGCCTAACTCCTTTCTCCCCTAACTCCGCGCCTCTTTTCATCCATATAGCCAAGCGCTGCCCCTTAGAGCGTTTATCGCAAATCGCATGATCGCGCCATCGCACTTTCCCCTCATCGCATATTCCGCCAGTGCGCTTTCTGCCTTTGCGATTTGCGCACCCATCGCATATCTGCCCCATCGCAAAAGCACGGTTTCTTGTCACTCCATCGTTCCCCCATCGCAATTCCTCCACTTGTGAATTTGCGATGTGCGCTCCGGGTCCCACTTCCAAAGCCTTTGCTCCATTGTTTGTCATGTTTTCCTTCGTAACTTCCCCAAAAGTTAACCTTTGAGTCTTCGTACCGTTAACATTTTTCCGCCATTTTGCATCATCTGCCCACGTGTCATTCGCTTTTCCCTCTACTATTCACATATTTCATTTATGTGTCGCGTTTCAGTGTTTTTGTTTGATGTCTTTGCCTCGTGCACTTATCGTCATCCCGCTGTATCACCCCATTTTTACCTCTCATTCCTATGTTGTTCCTCTGTGTTTTTCGCCACCCCTTCCATTAACCTCACTATGTCCACTATCTCTGTGATTAGTTTTATTCAACAAGCCTTTGTTTTTTCAGGACCTTATTGCGGGAACGAAATTGGCGGAAAAGATCCGGGAGTCACAATGATGTGAACCCCATTAAAGAAAGATATTTCAATCTATAGAACCCTCCAGAGAAAATAAAAAAGGCAAATTTGGGCGGATGAAAACATTAATGCAGCAGCAGATTATTAATGAAGGAGCAATGAATTTAGTGTCCAGCATGAAAGGTTTCAAATTTAAATTCAAAATTAGAAGGCCGAAAGTACCATGTACAGAAACAGGTGCCTCAAGGTTTTATTGTCGCAGATCTTCCTCCCCCAGCAAAGCACATAAGGTTTGCATGTTTTATTATTTATGTCTTTTTTATAAGGAGATTTTCATTCTCAGTACTCATTTCCAGGAATAAGTTGTACAGTACAGTCATTTATGTTCAGTCATTCATAGTGTGGGCGCGAATGTTTTCCGCCGTCTGATTCAAAATAAATCATTAAATGTTTTCCATCCGCCTCCTCCTCTAGAATTCTCTATCTCCTCTATAAAAGCTAGAAAGAAAGACATTGTAAGGGTTCCAGATTTCTATCAGCAAAATGTGCAGTGAAAAGGCTTTTGTATACATTTTGTAACATTTCTGTATGAAGGTTCAGAGCCCATAGGGTCTCAGTGAGGAGGAGTTATAACTGTAATGAGGATTTTGGTCTTTGGTATTTCACAGTATGTAATTTTCTCTTATGTGTTAATACAATATCTCATTTCATGCTATTTTTCTTCTTGTATCATGTTCTAGAATGCGAGTGGCTCACTAGTTCGCAGTAAGGATTCATCCTATTTGATGCCCTTTCTGGGATTAGTCAAGCGCTTTAAATAGGCCTAGTCATGATATACTGTTCCATGTTCATCTCTTCCATTTTCTCGCTATATCGCTTGTTTTAGGAGGATGCCACTGCTGAAGATTGTGTATGGATTCTTGAATTGGCAAGCCCATACATGGTTTTGTTGTATATCTGGGTATCAGTCTAATGTCAACTGGTATTTCTCGTTATTTATTTCACTGCATTCACTCTCTGATATTTGATTTCTGTGGTATATTATTTGAACTGGCCCTCTTTACAGTAAGCTGTCTCTTAACTGTCTGATGCCTTCCTATTGGAGTTTTTCATGATGTTCCTACACTATTCTTATCTTTGTATCAGCTTCTGAGAGAGATTGGTCCCATTCTAAAAGTAATTTCCTTGTTTGACAAGAGATAGTAAGAGAGATTTTGGATTGACAACCCAAGCTATATAATGAGTTCTTTGCTATATTAAGATGTCCTAGGCACTGGTCTATGGCAACTATAGACTATCTCTAGGGGGTGACAAAATTGTCCACAACAGGTGGCATACCCAACAACATCACACAAAGCACAGGGAGGTGTTGACTTTGGAGGCTTAGCTCGAGCTGGAGTTGTTTGGGGAGCCTTATCCTTAGGATCCTTCTTTCTGGCTTTTCCCCCTTCACCAAATGATTCCACAATAGGAGTGGGTTAATGTTGAGGTGGATATGGCACTGAAGAAAAGGGAGGGGTCATGGCGACCGGTTGAACCGGGGTCAAAGTGGTACATGATTTGAGATGACTAGGTGGAATTTTTTATGGGGATCAAGGTATCAAACTAGGATCCCCAATGTTAAATTGGGTAAACTTAACGTAGCCATAACAGACACTAAAAATACTCTAGAGGGGGAAGCTAAAAATTATATTTGACCGGAAGGGTAATGGCTTAGAAGAATGACTCCCAAATGGTTAAGGCCTAGGGGGACCGTTCCTAGTTGAAAATGATTGGGAGGGACACCAGTAGAAGGAGAAGGTCCTTGAGGAGATGGTCCTAATGGATGTGTAGAGTGAAACTGCAAGTTACGAAGGCGCTGGTTGCTAGCTAGTCAAACCGGGCCACTTTTGGCTTTCCTGAGATGCTTGCAACATGCAAACAATCGATGAGTTGGGCTAAGTGATAAGAGGATGGGGACCACAGAATGAACCAAGTAAGGTGGAATCTTTATATACTCCTGGTGAAACACTAGCAAGAGGTGTGACTGATTGGTTATGGGACATTGAAGATATGATGGACTTAGGGGAGGTCTGAGACTTTGGCTCGTAATATGTCAACTAATCAATGGTGACGATCTTTCCACTGTGGAGGAAGCACATCTTACGGTGAACCAAAGATGCGACAACTAACATCATATAGGTGTAGCTATGACCCAAGAGGATATTATAATCCAAGGGGGAATCAATGACTTCTATGTCAATATAAACAATATTTCCCACAAGTGTGACTGGGCAATTGTGAAAGATGCCAAGGGTTTGAGAAGGGTGATCGTCTGAAGCACGTAAAGTGATGGTGGATTGAGACAAATCGGGGCTCCGAGTTTCTTCCAAGAATATCCGGACACCACACAAGTGGATGCACCCTCGTCAATGATACATATCTGAACATGGGAATTATGGATCTTGAATGGTATTTGGAAGGCAGCGGATGAAGGTAAAGGGGGATGTTCTAACTTGTCAACATTAAAGATGATCAAGTGATCATCTAAAGGATCCACAATCTCCAAAGGAGATAGTAGAGCTTTTTGTTGAGATAGGCACGTCTGGAGGACTTCTAGCATTTACATGGCAACAGGAGAATGTGCCAAGTCATCTACTATGTTGTAGGTGTGGGTGGCTTTGGCAGAAGCAACATTTCGGCATAATGGCCCTTTGGGGATCTTGTGAACGACCTCTACCTTAGGTTGAGGGATCTATAACAAAATATTTGGTGTCGAAGTGGACTTTTTGGGTACTTTGTCTTGGGGTTAAGTTGTAGATGTAGCGGGTTTCTTTTCATATTGGCGCGACCGTGTCTGAAGGTTTACATCAGTGGTATTGAACTCTTCAAAATTAATCATGAGAATCTCGCAATCAGGGGTACCAGACTACGGGGGTTGAGGGGTGGCCTGAGCTTGAGGTGGTTGGTAAACAACATATCCTTGTTGAGGGAAAGTATTAGTGAACACATTGATTGAGGTGGCATAATGTTTGGAGGAAGCGACGCGGTGGGATTATGTTCTCTGGATGCTACTTGGGCTTCCCAAAACTGACACATCTGGGGTAAAAGGATATAATCATGAGTATAATGGCCATGGAAACCACAACATGAAATTTTTTTTTGATATGAAGTCTCTTGTTCTACTTGGGTTGATCACCTTGTTGTTGGTTTGTGGTGTTAGGCTGGTTCCCTTGGGGTGCGTTCAATTCATTACCTTGGCAACCCTGGTTTCCTTGCACTTGTTAGTTCTGGTTTCCATAACCCTAATTATTTTTCTTTGAATTAGGTGGATTAGTTGCACTATCCTAAACATACACTTGACCTTGAGGAGGCAGTGGTTGTTGTGGCAGAGTTTGAGAAGGCATGGGAGGCTGGGGCGCTGATGCTCGAGGGGATGGAGTGCCAAGTGGCGCATAAGGATAGAAAGAAGGTGGGGAAAAATTTGGGTAAACAGGTTGAGGAACAACTAGCCTTAGCATCGACTGACATAGTTGGGAAAATGAATAAGGTGTGTTTTGATCAGGAAACAAGTTTCCTGGGGGGGATAGGCATTGTAGGAACTGGTCCCCCCTTGGGAGTAACCATAAATCATGTGAGAAGGAGAATATGGGTGTGAGAGATATCCAACGATACCGTCAGCAACATGAGATTCCCCTGGTTCATTGGCACCGCCAGGTCTAGGAATATCTGGTAAAACGGTATAAACATAACCAGACTAGGCATAGATCAAGTCATATTTTAATGCGACCTGGACAGATTCTTCTTCTGATTGAGGAAAATGAGATGCGACATATTTTCCAATGGGGGCTAAGAGTGTTCTGAGAAACCAATCCATATAGACATGACCGTCAAATGTATGTGCTCAACATAAGCTCCTTATTCTATGCCATTCTTGGACATGGTCAGAAAAACGAGTGGAAAAATATTGACGGAATATGGTCAACAAATTGGTACCAGCGTCATAATGGAGGGGTAACTGAAAATAAGATAGAAATGCTTTAGAAAGAGTCACAAAAGTGGTATGAGATGTAGCAGGTTGATCGACATAGCACTTTGCAGCTTCTCTAGTGAGCATACGTTGGAACAACTGAAGGAGAATGGATTCAATAGTAATGGAATTAGAAAAACACCACATATGAAAGGAGAAAACATGATTAGTGGGGTCCTCTCTAGTGTTCCCTTCAAACTTAGGAATGTCGGAAGGAGGCTTAGTTGGCATAGTTGGCCAAACTGCATCGTGGAGTATGGGGTCATTCCATTACTGGCTAAAATCATGAAGGCTTAAACCCGCCATAAAAGGTAGTGAGGGAGTAGCTGGAACAATTTTAGTAGCGGTTCTTCTAGTAGTAGCTCTAGTGTTAGGGCCAAAGCTACCACCATCTTGAGGACCTACACCTGCATTGGCGCCTGACATGGTAATCAGAGTCGGAATTTGAGGAAGAGCTCGATGAACCATAATAAGAGTTGGTATGGGGACTCAGCGGAGGACTAAGTTAGACCATACGAGGTGGAGTAAGATGTCCTAACGGAAAATGAGGGTGAAGGCCTTGCAGTCTCCGTTATAAATGCCTTGGGGGTGCAATGATGGCAAGTCAGAAATGACACGAAAAGGTTGAAGAGTGATAAACAAAATATTTGTGAGGCAGATTGATTAATTACGATGTTTATGTCTAGGCTTGGTGGTGTAAACTAAGATATTTTCGCTTTAGGTGTGAGTGTGTGTGAGTCATGTGTTAATTTCAATTAAGTCCAGATGGTTAAGTAATGAAAAATAAAAAAATGTTGAATTATAGTAAATAAAATTGAAATGACAATAAAATAAATAGCTAGTCAGACATAAATTTCAACCCAAAGAAGGCTCTAAAACAACTAGATTAAAAGGGGGTGAAATTTAATCAAAACACACAAGAATGGTCAAGAGATCTAATGTCAAAGGGATAGTGATCTAATGACTCTATACTACTAGAAATGATGCATAAAACAACAAGAAACTGGAGGGGAAAAAAGCTGCAATAGATAAGGTTAAAGGTAAAAATCCTAGAGAAAACAAAGAGACCCTAAGGCAAAGACCAAACAAAACTCAAGAGAGATTTTTGGATGTAACAATAACCTATTATAAAGGATCTGTAAAAGGGATGGATTAGACCTTGAAACAATGGCTAAAAGTGTTACAAATCTCATTCTACCTACTCATCTTAACTCGTCATAAAAAGGTGTAAGTGTATTGAAACCCTAGGGGGCTTGGTTATACTTCAAGGAGACAAAATAAGAATATCAAAGCCTAATAATAGCTGAAACAGAGGTTAGACAACCCAACACAATGCTCTCGATAAACCTTAATAGTTGCAGAAAAAACTTAGTAAAAGATTCTAGATCACAATTTCTGACCTCTAGAAAAGTGAGCTCACAGTTTATGGGCAGAAAAGTGTGATTTTAGGGGGAAATGGCACTATTTGAGCTTAAAAGTGTGAGTTGTTGTTCCTAGGTTCTTGGATGGAAGGTTGTGGAAAAGTTTTTGTCTCTAGCACGACTAATACCTGTTACCTGTGGAAAACACCAGAAAACATCTGGAAGTTACAATTTTTACTGAATTAGGGAATAAAAGTTAAGAAACAACATCAAGAGAATGAAAACAGCTGAAGAAAGACCCTTGTTGCTGAAGCTGATGGTCACGTAGGAATATGAATTACAATAGTGGAGTCTATTAGGGTCCTGTTAGCCACTTTTTGACAAGCAAACAGGTGGCTAAATATTCTTCTGAGCCTTCAAGAGAAACATTTCCCTTGAAAATATTTCATCCTTGAAGCCTCCATGTGTATTTTTCCCTTTGAAGAATCTTCACTGCTATTTCCATTGAAAATCCTACTGTTTGGTGAAGAAAACTGTTGTCAAAAGGCCTCCATTTCCTTATTTTCCATTACCATAGTTCTTCCTCTTTCACCATTTTTCCCCTTTCAAAATTCCTCTAAACCCCTCATTTAACCTCGATCTTATCCAAATTCCCCTTTAAAACCTCATACTCTCCCTCATCTGGCTTTAAATCCCCTTATTTCCTTTACCGAAACCCTCAAGATTGCCTTAAAAACTCTGTTTTTAGGCCAAAAGTATATATTCTGCATAAAAGGTTGAATTTAGCCCCTAGAGGCTTATTTCTTCAAGCCCCGGCCTCATATAATTCTATGTCCACAACCGGGAGCTTAGAAATACTATCCTGCACTTAAAATCACAAAAAACCCTTTAAAAGGCCTAAAGCACCTTTCTCCGCTCCATTATAGTGTTAAGCCCCTGAGGGCTTATCCTCCCTAGCCCCCCACCATGGAACCTAAAGCTCGGGTATCAAGCACTTAAAGGGCTAAAGAACCCTAGTTAAACCTTACCCAAGCCTTTTTCCCTTTTATTTTATCATCCTTCGATGAGTTGTTTTAGAATCGATGAGCACCGTCGATCTTTACAGATCAACGGTGATCGAGCATTTTTCATTGCATTCCCCTTATTCCTTTGCCAAAACACTATGCCTCATCATCAAATCTGAGCCGTCCATTGAAGATATCCAACGACTATGATTGAACCCGACGTCCCACTTCTGCTCGTGCACTTTCCCTCATCGTGCCTTTATCTCCACCGTCGGATCTCCGTGCCCATCATCCGATGGTTCACAGACATATCACACAATTTTATTGTCTGACCATTAACGCTCCGAAATTGCGCGATATAGGTTGTATTGCTTTTCCACGCGTCACGTGATGAGTGGAATCACATAATTTATGTTAAGACCACTTACCGCCTTCAGACCCGTGCGAATACCATCGGCTGTATTTTTCTTACCACCTTTTTGTCCTCCGCGTTGAGTTTTCATATCTAATCCCCGCCGTTGGATGTTCTGATCCAACGTCTCTGGTTGGATCTCACCCTGCTCGTCCTCCATTCACCCAGCCTCCCCTATGACCACGATTAAATGATCTCAACCTTCCACTACTGAGATCTGACGGCCCCCATATAATTTCATTCTCTATTTACTTTTCCCCCCAAACAAATTTTTCTGCCAATCTCCATCGTCTGTTTGCTTCATCGGATGACCACGATACAATCTCATCCTCCGTCCATCATTCCTTCTTCATCCACAAAATGGTTTCATCACGCAATCTCAATCGTTGATTACCGATGCCTGACCTGATCAGACGGCCTAGGATGGATCTCGCTCCAAACCTTCGGCAGACCCGATTTTCACCATTTTGCCCCGATTTTCACTATTTTTTCGCCTGTGTCCACCTCCCCGCCATCGCTCACCCATCCTCTACAAGCCTTGACAGCATCCTCCCCACTCCCCTTAGGATTTTCATAACATATTTGTTGTCTTTTTGCTGGGTATCAGGCAGTAAAACATTGCTCTCTGTCTCACAAACACAGACAATGTTTTTTAGGGTGCAGGTAGTTATTTTCAGAGCAAGAAATCTCAGAGAAAATGCCTGAGAAAGGTTTTAGGCATGTTTTATTAAAGGATCAGGTTGTTAACCCTAGTTCAAACCCTCCTGTGCCTCCAAAACCTATATATTCATAGACAACTTAGAAAAAAAAGCAGAAAAGTGTATCAGTAAAGAGAATCAAAGGATTGATTCTTATCATTGAAGATTAATGATTTAATCCAATGATTAAAGGACAAAGAGACTATATGAAGACCATAAAGAAGATGAAGGCCTAATTCGGCCTAAAACACAAAATCAAGGCAAATTAACAATGTTTTAGGAAAAGACAGAAAGTCTTTTCAATCCAAGGATGCCTCCACCGCTGCACCAAAAGCCTTTGAACCCTCTCCAGCTACGAAAAGCCACCTGTAGCCTCACAGAAATCAAAGAAGGCCTAATCACTACTAGAAAGGAGGATATTCTCATAAAGAAAGCTGAATAGTTATTTCTAATTATCATCAGAGTTATTATAAAAATAAGAAATGTTCCTGAAGTTAGTTTCTCGTACACTAAACTTCAAAGAGTAGAGGAAACAATTATGAAAGTATGGGAACCTACAGACTTTCTACCCCCTTACTTATTTCAAAGGTAAAAAATAGACAGCCATAGTACAGATACAGGCCAAAGCCCATTAATGAAGCATGGAGCACTGTCATTTCTTATCCATCAAGCATCCTAGAGGTCGAGAAACATTAAGTTCTTCATTTAATTGGGCCAACTATCTCTGCTACTACTCCACTTCCTCATTCTCCTATAAGAACTCCTGAAGAATTAATTATTGGGGGGTTGGTTGATAGGGATTCTATTAGGTGTAGAACTATTATTGAGGGGAAGTAGTTAGGTAGTCTATAATATAGTAGGCTAGGAAGAGAAGTCTGACTGTAAAAAGGCCATTGAGCTCAAAGTATGTGATTGGTTTTGCACATCAATTAATCAAGCAGATTCACAGGATCCTGATCTATATTATTGGTGATGTTTACCTTACTGTAATTTTTCCCTTTCATGTTTTTACATACTGTCCATACTTCTCTGATAAAGAACAACAAGCATAGATTAGGATATACTGTTTAAAAGTACCCTAAGTCTCACTGTAATCTTTATATTTGATGTTTTCTACTAAGTTGCATATCTAAGAGCTAATTCATCATAGTTTAACTAGTATAGTAATGGGCTGGACCTTGCTTACTGATGTCTGAATTTGAAGATTAGTTTCTTATGATGATCTCTTTTGAGTTAGTGCTAGAGCATTGAAGGTTCAAAGTCATTCTCTGATCTTCAGGCCTTACTCTTTGTCTTATCTTATATGTCTTCTACTACTCTGAAAGCGATTATGAGGACTGCTGGACTGTCTTTCCTTAAGAGTATGCTGAAAGTAGGTCTGGAGTTAAATGATCTCTGATCTGATATTAAGCTACCCTTTGTATCTTTTATGAGAGTTTCCTTTGAAGTATGCCATAGCAGGCCTAGAGTTAAATGACCTCTAACCTGATATTAGACTTCCCATTGGTTTCTTTCATTCTTTCACCCATTCTTAATGTCCCATTCCATCATCTACCTAAGAAGATCCTTTGGTATAGATGACTTGCCCTATGAAAAATCTTGGATAATTGCTTTGCAAGTAATCTCCTTTCATGACTCCATAGCCCAATGGATTGACACTTTTTAACCTATTTTACCATGCTGAAACATCCTTCTATGTAGTCCCTTCTTTACTTCATGACCTTCTCAGTTAATGATCTCCAACCAATCAATCCAATCAATCAAAATAAAAAACCCTTGTGCTTCATACCTAGCCTAATACCTCATTTGAGCTTCAAAGATATATCATGTCTTTACATTTTATAGAGAGATCCCTCTCTGGATCCAGGAGGGCTAGCTCCTAGGATCCCAAAGTGGTTTGATGTTGTCTTATCTTTTGGTCTTATCAACTTGGCCAAGACATAAGAACCCCAACATAATGGCGACTCCGCTGGGGATTATACCTGATATACTCTTAAGCCCTCAAAATCTCTGGTTAGGTTGATATTCAACTACTGGTGGTGGACAGCATCCTGCTTCAAACATTACAATTCATCCACCTGGCGACTCCACACCCTATAACTCTCAAAAGTCCAAATGACTCCACTGGTAGAAGACCCTGAACTAGTTGAGAAGATACAGTGACCTCTTTGAACAAACATGGATCAAGAAGCAAAGATAAATGCTTTAGAGGATAAACTTATAAGGTTGGTGAACAGATTTGGTGAAGTAGTAATGAAGATGCATGAGGCGAATTTAAATACAAATGTTTATTATCCAGAGCAACCCATTTTTCTTCCAGAGCAAGAACAAAATCAAGATCTAGATTATGAGCAAGACATGTATGATGCTCAAGAATCTATAGAAGATGAAGAGGAAAGTGATCAAGAAATTACTGATTGTTTACCCATGTCTTGCACTATGATGATAAGAGAATATAATGACCTAATGGAAATGACTAATAGGGGGTGCTGCATTGAAGAAACAAGAAATCATTTAGAAGATGAAAAATCTGAGGTGGAAGAAGAATCAATACACATAGAGGCTTCTCCTCTAGATGATAACTCATCTCAGATTCCACTAGAAGAGTGGCATCCTGATCATATAGAAGAAACAACTCATGAGTCTTGTATCCTAATTGAACATCATCAGGATCATGAGGAGTTGTTTGAATCAGAAAAAGATCATGAAACATCAGAATACCCTCAAGGCTCCCCTGCTAGCACAAACGAAGATATCCTAGAAGAGGCTCAAGAAGACATCCAGCCTCCAAATCAGCCAATGCAAGAAATAGAGAGCTGCTGCACTTCTGCTCAAAGAAACACAAGAAAATCTTCCCCTTTGACAGAAGAAGAGATAGATCAGATCATCAATAGACATCTTGCCCCTAAGGTATTTTATATAACACATACTCTTGCCCATTCATCTATTGAGCTTGATTATACAGATCCAGAAAACTCTCCTATACATCAGAATGAAGAAAGACTTGCTGATAATCCAGTGTGTCTGATTGGTAACACTACTTACATTCATGATTTCCCTATTTTTGATATATCTGATGATGATGTTATCCAAACAGAAAATGACCTAGCAAAGCCATCATTAGTAGATTTATGGGAGGAAGATCAGTTCCCTCAATTCCAAGGAAGTAGTGATCCAAGTCAGGTCATCTATGACACTGATGGAGAAATTTATGAAAGTCTTGTAATAGATGAAGATTCATTGGATTTTCACTCTGTTACACCTCAGATCATCAGTAATAGGTTCCATATGATTGAAGATCAGCAGCCTTTCATCTCATAGGGAGAAGAAGAAAACAAGGAAGAGACTTTTGAGCAGATTGAAAACAAGGAACCTTCTCTTGAAAAAGAAGAAGAAATAGAGCAAATCCCTGCTCAAGAATACAATGATCTCTTCACAGAGTTCAGCTCAATAGATCAGAATATCTCAGAGCTACAAGAAGACAAAGCTGCAATATATGATGATTCCTCCAGTTCAGAAAGTGATGAATATGACGAAGATATTCTTTCTCAAAAGAGTGTTTTTCTTGATCCAGTGGAAGAGGAAGTAGTCTTGGTTGAAAACCACTTGCCAAATACTCACAACCAGGTATCATTTCACGATCCTTATGCCCATTTCCTGCAAACATTTGAAGAAGGATCAAAGGTCATCATGAGCAGCTTGTTGCAGACAACAAGAAATATTTTAAAAGCTGCTAAGAAACAAAGAGGATGGGAGTGGCCCTGCCTATCCAGCATGCTCAAAGAATTGAGCAGAAAATACCAGTCATGGAATCATCTGATTGACTGGATGTATTGGAAGAGAAGGTTTGTAAGTTAGACATGTAAATATCTCAAGTTAGAGTAGGGTAGGTAGGAAATCTTAATAAAGCTCAGCATGTGAGAATTTAGTTAGTTGTTGAGTTTTTCTTTGAAAGGAAAGGTTCAGATATGCCCAAAAATTGAACCAGCAGAGAAAATAAGAAGCAGCTTTGACAACACCAAAACCAGAGCTGAAATGAAGAAGAAAAGTGACTCTAACAAGCTCAAAATCTGAGTCACAAAAGGAATGATGGATGCTGGTGACTTTTCAGATCTGAAGCCTTCCAATTTTGTTTTACTTTCTGAAAATTTCAGTCCATATGTAGCTTGTTTTTATGCTATGGATTCACAGCAAACCAAATAGTATAATCCTGGTTTGACTGTTTTTAAATTTCCGTTTTAGAATGTAGAGAAGAAATCTGCTAGACAGTTTAATCCTAGAAGATATTAGTGTAGGTAGAGAAGCTATGAGGCCAAATGTTTAATATGGTCTCATGGAGGAATAAGGGTAGAATTGGATTAGTGTTTTATGCTCTCAATAAAAAAAATATGATGTAAAAGGTCTGCAAGTCTAAATGCACCTTGGAGAAAAAATGTTAGGACAGTAGGATGGGTAGGTAGATTGTTTGGGAAAATTTTGCCGCTGATATAATATTGTCATGATTTGTAGAAGCTGATCAAAGAGGAAAAGGATGGTTAAAGATCAGGCATCTGGCCTACTTCCAAAGAATTGAATCTGCAGTTCTTGACACCTTCAAGAAGATGCCATCCCCATGTGGAGCCACTGTTAGACACCTATAAATTTTTGACAAGCAAACAGGTGGCTAAATATTATTCTGAGCCTTGAAGAGAAACATTTCCCTTGAAAATATTTCATCCTTGAAGCCTCCATGTGTCTTTTCCCTTTGAATAATCTTCATTGCTGTTTCCATTAAAAATCCTACTGTTTGGTGAAGAAAACTGCAGTCAAAAGGCCTCTGTTTCCTTATTTTTCATTCTCACAGTTCTTCCTCTTTCACCACTTTTCCCCTTTGAAAATTCCTCTAAACCCCTCATTTAACCTCCATCTCATCCAAATTCCCCTTTAAAACCTCATACTCTCCCTCATCTGGCTTTAAATCCCCTTATTTCCTTTACCAGGACCCTCAAGATTGCCTTAAAAACTCTGTTTTTAGGCAAAAAGTATATATTCTGCATAAAAGGTTGACTTTAGCCCCCAGGGGATTATTTCTTTAAGCCCCGGCCTCATATAACCGTAAGTCCGCAACCGGGTGCTTAGAAAGACTATCATGTGCTTAAAATCACAAAAAACCCTTTAAAAGGCCTAAAACACCTTTCTCCGCTCCATTATAGTGTTAAGCCCCTGAGGGCTTATCCTCCCTAGCCCCCCACCATGGAACCTAAAGCCCGGGTATCAAGCACTTAAAGGGCTAAAGAACCCTAGTTAAACCTTACCCGAGCCTTTTTCCCTTTTATTTTATTACCCTCTGATGAGTTGTTTTAGAATCGATGAGAGTCATCGATCTTTACAGATCGATGGTGATTGGGCATTTTTCATTGCATTCCCCTCGTTCCTTTGCCAAAACACTGCGCCTCATTGTCAAATCTGAGCTATCCATTGAAAAGATCCAACAGCTGTGATTGAAACCGATGGCCCACTTATGCTCATGCACTTTCCCTCAATGCGTCTTTATCTCCATCGTCGGATCTCCATGCCCATCATCCGATGCTTCACAGACATATCACACAATTTTACTGTCCAACCGTTAGTGCTCGAAAATCATGCGATATAGGTGGTATTGATTTTCCACGTGTCACGTGATGAGTGGAATCACATGATTTATGTTAAAAACACCTGCCGCCTTCAGACCCACGTGAATACCACTGGCTGTATTTTTCCTACCACCTTTCCATCCTTGGCATTGAGTTTTCATATCTAATCCCCGTCGTTGGATGTTTCGATCCAACGGCTCTAGTTGGATCTCACCTTGCTCGTCCTCCATTCACCCAGCCTCCCCAATGACCCCGATTAAATGATCTTAGCTGTCTACTATTGAGATCTGACGGCCACCATATAATTTCATTCTCCATTTAATTTTTCCCCCGAACAAATATTTCTGCCAATCTCCACCATTCGTTTTCTTCATCGGACATCCACGATACAATATCATCCTCCAGACATCATTCCTTCTTCATCGACCAAACGGTTTCATTGTGTGATCCCAACCGTTGATTGCCGATGCCTGACCTAATTGGATGGCCTAGGATGCATCTCACCCCCAACCTTCGGCAGACCCGATTTTCACCATTCTGCCCCAATTTTCACTATTTTTTCTCCTGCGTCCACCTCCCCGCCATTGCTCACCCATCCTATACAAGCCTCCACAACATCCTCCCCACTCCCTTGAGGATTTTATTAACATATTTGTTGTCTTTTTGCAGGGTATCAGGTAGTAAAACATCGTTGTCTGTCTCACAAACACAGAAAATGTTTTTCAGGGCGCAGGTAGTTATTTTCAGAGTAAGAAATCTTAGAGAAAATGCCTGAGAAAGATTTTAGGCATGTTTTATTAAAGGATCAGGTTGTTAACCCTAGTTAAAACCCTCCTGCGTCTCCAAAACCTACATATTCATAGACAACTCAAAAAAAGAAACAGAAAAGTGTATCCGTGAAGAGAATCAAAGGATTAATGCTTATCATTGAAGATTAATGATTTAATCCAATGATTAAAGGACAAAGAGACCGTATGAAGACCATAAAGAAGATAAAGGCCTAATTTTGCCTAAAACATAGAATCAAGGAAAATTAACAATGTTTTAGGAAAAGACAAAAAGTATTTTCAATCCAAGGATGCCTCCACCACTGCACCAAAAGCCTTTGAATCCTCTCCAGCTACCAAAAGCCACCTGCAGCCTCACAGAAATCAAAGAAGGCCTAATCACTACTAGTACAGAGGATATTTGCATAAAGACAGCTGAATAGTTATTTCTAAATGTCAGCAGAGTTATTATAAAAATAAGAAATGTTCCTGAAGTTAGTTTCTCGTACACTAAACTTCAAAGAGCAGAAGCAACAGTTATGAAAGTATGGGAACCTACAGAATTTCTACCCCCTTACTTATTTCAAAGGTTAAAAACAGACAGCCAGAGTACAGATACAGGCCAAATCCCATTAATGAAGCATGGAGCACTGTCATTGCTTATCCATCAAGCATCCTAGAGGTCGAGAAACATTAAGTTTTTCATTTAATTGGGCCAACTATCTCTGCTAGTACTCCATTTCCTCATTCTCCTATAAGAACTCCTGAAGAATTAATTGTTGGGGGGTTGGTTGATAGGGATTCTATTAGGTGTAGAACTATTATTGAGGGGAAGTAGTTAGGTAGTATATAATATAGTAGGCTGGGAAGAGAAGTCTGATTGTAAAAAGGCCATTGAGATCAAAGTATGTGACTCATTTTTCACATCAATTAATCAAGCAGATTCACAGGATCCTGGTCTATATTACTGGTGATGTTTACCTTACTGTAATTGTTTCCTTTCATGTTTTTACAGACTGTCCATACTTCTCTGATAAATAACAACAAGCATAGATTAAGATATATTGTTCAAAGTACCCTAAATCTCACTGTAATCTTTATCTTTGATGTTTTATGGTAAGTTGCATATCTAAGAGCTAATTCATCATAGTTTAACTAGTATAGTAATGGGCTGGACCTTGCTTATTGATGTATGAATTTGGAGATTAGTTTCTTATGATGATCTCTTGAGTTAGTGCTGAAGAATTGAAGGTTAAAAGTCCTTCTCTGATCTTCAGGCCTTACTCTTTGTCTTATCTTATATGTCTTCTACTACTCTGAAAGCGGTTATGAGGACCACTGGACTGTCTTTCCTTAAGAGTATGCTGAAAGCAGGTCTGGCGTTAAATGATATCTGGTCTGATCTTAAGCCACCCTTTGTATCTTTTATGAGAGTTTCCTTTGAAGTATGCCAAAGCAGGCCTGGAATTAAATGACCTCTGACCTGATATTAGACTTCCCATTGGTTTCTTTCATTCGTTGAGCCATTCTTAATGTCCCATTCCATCATCTATATAAGAAGATATTTTGATATAGATGACTTTCCGTATGAAAAATCTTGGATAATTTCTTTGTAAGTAATCTCCTTTCATGACTCCATAGCCCAATGGATTGATATTTTTTGACCTATTTTCCCATGCTAAAACATCCTTCTATTTAGCCCCTTCTTTACTTCAGGACCTTCTCAGTTAATGATCTCCAACCAATCAATCCAATCAATCAAAATAAAAAACCCTTATGCTTCATACCTAGCCTAATACCTCATTTGAGCTTCAAATATATATCATGTCTTTACATTTTATAGAGAGATCCCTCTCTGGATCCAGGAGGGCTAGATCCTAGGATGCCAAAGTGGTTTGATGTTGTCTTATCTTTTGGTCTTATCAACCTTGCCAAAACATAGGAACCCCAACAGGTCCTATAATAAAAGGGTTCATAAAATTTTGAATTGACTTTGATAGTCTTGTAAGTATGTGCATACCTTGCTTTTTGCAAGTTGTTTTCTCATATTTTGAAAAAATGAAAAATAATAATAATAAAAAAAAGAGAGAGTAAAAAGTCCTGAAAGAAAGATCAAAGGACTTAGAAAAATATGGACCCCAAAAGAAAAAAGAGATAAAAATCAGACCTGAAAGTGAGCAAGTCCAAATGTCACTACCTTTTACTTTTACTGTAAGAATAATGACTATGTGCAGAGTGTCATTAAATGCCATAATCCATGATGAGTTAAACTATTTAAACTTAACTTTTCATTCTTTCAATTTCATGTTTTAGATAGTGAATAAAGATTTATCAAACAGTTTAATATTGATAAATAAATAGATAGGTAGAGAATAATGAGGAGCTCAACAGTTTAATCTGAGCCCTCGGATGAAATAAGGTATATTTAGATAGTTTATGCTTTGAAAGAATAAATGTTTTAAGGTTGGAAGCCTAAATGCACTTGCAAAAATGAAGAAAAAATGTTAGAATAAAGTTGGGTAGGTGGAAATTAGTGGAGCAAGCATGTAACAAATCATCATCGGGAAAAATCACTAATTTCCCCTCCCCTATAAGTATTCAGTATTCTAAGTTATCAGTCAAACAGGCTCAGAGCATTTCTCTGACTTTTGTTGGGACTGGACCCAAGGCTCGATGACTGGTTAGTTAAAAATATTGAGTTCTTATATTAAACCCACTTCTATCATAATTCATCCTTCATTCATACATTAAAACCCATTTTCCCTAAGTAAAGACACATTCTTACTTAGCAAAGCTAAAATCCCATATAATTAACTTCATCCCTTCAAAAGCATTCATAAAACCCTCAGAATTACATTTTATCCCAAGTATTAGTGAAGGAAATATAAATACAAGCAATGCTTGATTTTATACTATACCTAAAGATAAATATGTATTTTGTGTTGCATTTCACTCAGATTTCATTAACCTTTAACATACTTTTATTAAATCCCTAAGAAATACTCTTTCCTAGTTATTATTTCCTTATATCTAAATACCCGAACAAAACCCACTATTATAAAGTTCTGAGCAAAGCTTATTATCCCATGTGCGCAAATAAAACCCCAAATTATAAACCCTTTGGTCTTAAAACTAGCATTATTGAAATATCCCGATCCTATGGTTTGCAAACTGTAAAAAGTTTAAAAACTATATAATATAATTTAACCCGCCCTCATATGTTTTATTAAAACATTTAACAAATGTTTTAAATAAAAAACGTTAATCTCTGCCTATACCGTTAATAAACCATTATATATGTGTTAAAACCTTTACCCTACAAACCATGTCATAAAGGTTTAAATACATATTAACCCTGCCGCCCATGCATAAAAGCCTGGTCCCACCCTTCCAATTCAATGCAACTCCTAACCTGATCTAAACCGTTCGCATCCAAATCTTAGATCTAACGGTCGACGATCAATATCACATAGAAAAAGTACTGGACTGCTCCAATGCGAAATGGGTGGTTTCCCATAGACTCTTCCCCTCCATGTGGCCTCTCTTGATTGGATTGCATGGGTTTTGTTCAAAACAACTTACCGCTCGATACCCACGAGATAACCGCATTTTTTCAAAACCTCTGCAATCTGAAACTGCCTCCTGCCATGATTAGACCTGCATTTAATGCAAATTCATACATTTTAATAAAACCTTTGGAAAATGTGTTAATTCATATTTTTTGTGGGTTTAACCATTGTTTCGCTTCCCCCGACTGTTAAAACCATACTACAGCCCCTAGTTGCCATTTTAAATGCCCAAAACCTCTGGAATTTGCCAATTACACCCGTAAATACTG